>BGNK01002884.1:75575-86969 GCA_003297005.1 Symbiodinium sp. clade A Y106
ACTCCGCAGAGCTCCGCTACCACGTAAATGATAGCAACTGCTACTGCTTTGCTTTGCACTTCGCACCCAACACCGCACTTTTGCGTCAGGCTTCTCACAAGCTCTGGTTGGTGTGAAACAGCTCACGGCGAGTTGGACCACACAAAGCTCTTCTTGGCACACAAAGCTTTTCTTGGCCACACAAAGCTTCTCCTCTTCGTCTTGACCACACAAGACAAAAGCTTCTGGCCAAAGCACCGTCCTGAACTACTTCCTGAGAAGTCGTGCGCTTACAAGTCACTGCACACTTCTGCGTGAACCTTCTCAGAACAGTCACGCGCTTACAAGTCACTGCACACTGCTGCGTGAAGCTTCTCAGCTGAAAGTTCGACTCTTTNTGCAAGAACCAAACCAAGCAACGAGGAAAAAAACGACAGTCTGTTCCCGAAACTCTTTGAAACACTTGCACCTGACATGAAGAGGTGTTGATAGCCTGTATGGGCATCACTTTCCACAATAAAGCGGGCGCGGAGCTTGGAGCGCTAGTAGAGCCAGGGTAGACCAGATCGTTCGCGCATGGGTAGGGAAGAGGTTAAGCCAGCTGAGTGTTACTTGCATCTGCTTTCAGGTTCTTTCTACGCCGTAAATCTCGCCAAGCTGGTCGGAGCTGGCAGCGTGTTGTGCAGTCGTAGGAGCTCGGGTGGGGTGAAGGTAGGTGGCTGCAGTAGGAGTGAGTGCGTGTACAAGTAGTGAAGTAGGAAGCCTCCCACAGGCCAAGCCGTCCTAGGCCCGCTGACCTCTGCGATCAGTTGCTTCTTGCCGACACTCGTCATCGTTGCCGGGCCGGGTCCTCTTGAGAGAAGCCACGTTTTTCTGAAGTACGCCGTGGTGACCGTAGTGCTGGCAGTGGTGATGTAAGAGTTGGGTTTGCGTGCAGACGGGGCAGAGTCTGCTGGTACGAAGTGGTCGGAAAGGAGAAATTAAATCAGCTGATAGGAAGTCTCAGGTTCGCTTGATTTTGTGGCAAAGCACTGCAGCCGTTTCGTCCGCAACGCATCTGGCTTTGCATTCGTTACACGAGTGGCTAGCAGGTCTTGGGACCGGAAGCGCTGTTGACAGGCGCGACTCACGTCCAGCTTTGTCTAGGTTGTGAAGGCGGGCCTGCAGTTCTTGCTCGCTCGGGTGCGCCTTCACACGCAGTTGAGCCTTCCTTGGTTCTGACATGGCTGCAGCACTTCGGTTCAAACTTTTGATAGAAAGCTTCACAAATGGCAAACTGCAGCAAGAGAGACTGCAATGAGAAGCCAGAGGACCATGTCACTCAAACTTTCTCGGGATTTTTTGGTGGAGTCGTCCCCTTGCACAGAAGCCGCTGCCGAAAGCCAAACGGAGACGAGAGGCGTGGTTGGGGTTTGGCTGTGAGTCGAAAGATGCGTGAGATCGTGTCATGCGTGCTTGGGACCAGGCCCGGACTGAAGAGCAGGCACGGCTGCCTCCGGCGTTGTGGTTTGTGGGTTTCTGTCTGTGTGTGTTTTTTGTGCTTTTTGTGCGTCGAAGGATGAGGAGTCGTGTGTGACCATGTTGGAATGTTGCGCGCCTGTCGGGTGTGCTCTCGCAGGTTTATCCGAAGGAGCCCGCTGCGGGCAAAGATCATGATGCGGGCGGCAAGAAGCCTGAGGTGCTTGAGAGAGGTTTGGCGGTGTTGTTGGTTTGCGTTCAGGAAGAGTTCAGCTGCTGCAGGATGCAGACCCGGCCGTCCAAGCGGGAGCCCGCCGCCAGCGCCGCATTTGGCTGCAAGCGGACGTGGAGGGCAATCCCTATGATGTTTCTCTGGCCTCGGATGCCATTGGCGCGGACCTCCGCCGCCTGGCCACTCCCGATCTGAACGACCCCCAGCGCGCTAACATCAAGCTCTTCAAGGCCGACGGCACCGAGCTGGACCTGGACGGTGAGGTGCCGCTTGATGCAGGCAGCCTCTCGACGAGCGCAATCCGGGTTCAGGGCGTGGGGCCCGCAGCCCAGGCCCAGCTTGCCTTGGTTTGTGCTTGACTAGCATGAGCTTTGGGGCACCTATGCAAGTGTTTGAGGGGTAAAAGAATGCACAGAGACCCCTGCATCCATGCTCAAAACGCATCCACATCCCAAAGCTTCGACAATTGCTGTCTTTTGTTTGGAACGCTGCTGTCAACTGTTGCTTCTTGTTGCAAGTCAGAGCTGTTTAGGGGCGTAATGCTCGTAGTTGATTTCTGGAGCTTAAGCTGCGAGCTTGCATGCCAGCGCCGATGCACTTTGTAGTAGGTTGCTTTCGTGTTTTGACTGAAAGACATCCTCAAGAATTCAGCTGTGCCCTGCGTTGAGTAGCTCGGCCGTGGCAATCTGGATGGGGGGCCCTCGCCTTCAACTGCTTTCTTATGACCCGCTCGAAGTCCTTAAAGTGGTCAGAACCTGCTCGAAGTCCTTAAAGTGGTCAGAGTGGTTTCAACAGCTGGTCGCAAAGTTAGCCGTCCAAAGTTTGGTGCCTTGAGCGGTTTCGACAAACTTTTGATGGCAGGCAGTGATGAAGCCTCCCTTCATCGAGTGGCTAAAGCAGGCTACACGAGAACTTCAAGAAGGACTGCAAGTCTTACAAAACACCGCTTCCCGTGTGCCGCCACTCGCGCTACCCTGGAGTTTCTCGGCGATCGTCGAGAGACAATGCTACACCAAGCTTTGCGAGCATATCCAGCAATGGGGCGAGAAGAAAGGCATGCGCTTGGTTTTGAGTGGCACGCCGGGCATCGGCAAGACGACGTTGGTCTACTATCTCCTTTGGAAGTTCTTCCATGGGGAGCTGGACTACGAAGTGGTCGTGCTTGGAGATGTTTCGCGGCTGGTATCCATTCGAAAGGAAGGGACGTTCCAGATCCATGAAACCGGTGACCTGGGCATGTTGCAAAGGTCTTTGGGCTTGTTCGACGTGGCGCCCGACGGCACGGTCAACGCTGGAACGCGAAGTCTGAACAATCAGCAGGCAAACACCTACTTTCGGGTCGATAACATGCTGGTCGTGGCAACCCCTGGATTTGGCAGTGCACTGAAAGAGTTCCAGAAAAGACCTTTTGCGGAGCTCTACTTGCCCGTGTGGGGAGAAAGTGAAACAAAAGCGCTGTGCAAAATGAGCAAGATGAGTGACGAAGCTATTGAGGAAAGGGCCAAGCTATGCGGTTTTGCCATCCCACGTTTGATTCTGAACTACGACGAGGAAGGGCTGACAAGGCTGACTGAGACCTTTTGCAACGCTTTAATGGGCGTCGTGAATGAGGGAGGCCAGCGCCTGACTGCCAAAGATGCTCACACAATGTTGGTACTCCAGTCCAGCGAAGTNACAAGGCTGACTGAGACCTTTTGCAACGCTTTAATGGGCGTCGTGAATGAGGGAGGCCAGCGCCTGACTGCCAAAGATGCTCACACAATGTTGGTACTCCAGTCCAGCGAAGTTTTGAATGAAGACACGCCCTTGTCGTTCGCGTGCTTCCACAAGAAGGACAATGATGAAGGGGTCCAAGGACAAGGAGAGAGTTTAATCCTGGCAGGAAGGAAGGTTGGCTTTGCGTCTGAGTTTGTCCAGACGCAGCTTTTCATTCGCATGGGGCAGAGCGGAGAGCAATTGTCGAATCTTCTGCGATGGATTCCGGAACTGGGGCGATACTACTTTCAACACAGAGTTTTGAATGAGTTGGTAGGAACTCAGGGCGTTGCGCTGAGTCCTGTTGCGAGCAGTGGGAAGGAACCGTGGAGTTTGCGCTTTGAGAGGGTAGAAGCGTTTTCCTGCCGACAAGTGGATGTCAGCTGCGGTGTCCTTTACCGCAACCCACCCGAAGCAGACAGGATGAAGTCAGTGGATGGCTTTGGGTGGCACGGAGATACCCTATATTTGCTGCAGCCAACCATCGCAAGACAACACTACGAGATAGTGGCCAGCCACCTCCGCGAAATTCTAGCGACACCTCTCCCTCATGGCATCAAGAAGGTAGTCGGTCTCTACATACGCCCTTGCCATACAGGCGCTTTCCAGCTGCGCTCCAGAGGTGGTATCCAAGGGCAGTTTGACAACAAGCCGTACTCCACTCAAGTCGTCGCCGTGCCAGATCTCTGGCAAAGCTTTTCGCAGGAGCTCCAAAAGACCCTGTGCTAGCGCGGGAGACCTCTCAGGCACAGAAAAGAGCTGCAGCGCAGGCGGCTCAGAGCGCAAGTCGCTGGGAACACAGCAACCGGTGTAATGACAGTCTGCGCTTTCTGCCCACTGAGTTTGAAGAAAGTTCAGGTGCACTGTATTTGGACGGCAATGCTCAAATCTTAAGCCTGACTTAAACATGCGGGGTTGTAGCCTTCTTGCTGCTAGTCGGCTTGTTGCTCCACGGCATCATCGAGTGCTCGCTTTTCTTCTGCTCCTGATTTCAACTTCAGAACATTTACTGATATATATATATATATATATATATATATATATATGTTTGTTGTCTGCGCGGGGCTTTCCATGCGGATCTTGGATCGCTGCTGGGGGCTGTGCAGGTTCTCCTCGCCGACGACCTGAAGCATTACCAGAGGCCGGCGCTGCCTGCATGAACCCACGCAGTGCACTAGCCAGGAGTTGGGCACACTTCCCTGCAGGACGTCGGCCTGGACCCCCGCTTTGCATGGAGTTTAGCTTTGATCCTGGCCTGTCAGCTGTCCTTTGACGAGCCCCAAAAGGCCGGGCTTCTGCAGGCCTCAATTTGAAGCCTTGCCTTGAAACCTCAGCATGCTGGGCTATGCCATGTGGCTGCGGGTCCGTTTGGTCCGCATCCTCGACCCCAGGCAACGGTGGCAATTGTCTGCCATTTTCGCGTGGACGTTTTGGCTGGACAGAGGCCCCGGCGTTTTACTGATGCGGCGGGTGGGAAGCCTGGGCACAAGAGTCATTGCGACGTAGCAGTGCTTACTGTGTAGGTCTGGACAGGTGTTGTGGCAGGAGTGATTGATTGCACGCGAGTGCTCATAGCTGGTCCCCAGCCCTTCCCATGTCCTCTCGCCTCTGTGATCAGATTCTGGTCTCCACATCATCGTCGGGAGCCCTGAGTGAGTGAACCCGAACTTGCGTAAGAACCCGATCCGCAGCTGCACTGACTGCAACTGCTTGCTCATGTCTTCATGGTTCTTTGCAGGGTTTGACAGAGCACTGCCGTGGGTTTAGCATAGTCTCCTGAAGCACTAGGGGTGCATCCGGATCGGGCGTCGTCCGTCCTCTTGCGCTCTGCCTTGAAAGCTCCCGAACTTTAGGAGCCCTTGCCCTTCCCAACCTTAGCCGTCCTCTTCGATCCCGCCTTGGCATCTGAGTGTAAGCAAAGGTGTGTGATCTGCTGAGCCCACCATCAGTTTGTTTGTTGTACAGCTGTTGTTTGTTTTGACGATTTCGCACCGACTTTTCTGAAGAATTTATTTTGGGATGCGCGCCCCCTTGGCTCAGGCTTGGGACAGCTTGTAGCGTGTACAGCCGGCTCACCGGACAGAAAGTTGGAAGAAACTCGAACCGGTACAAGCCGATGCATGAAAAGGTCAGGGAGGTGCGATGGGACCTGGGCGGGGCCATGTTCTCTGGACTGCATAGGGGAACTGCGTTTCTGCTCCTCCGCCTCTCTCAGGTCACGGCGGGCAAGCTCGCCGCCAGTCCAACCCTCAAGCGTGAAGTAGGGGCCGCCGTCTGATCAATGCCAGACAGCTCGTAGACCCTTTCGCTCAGGCAATGTCTGTGGGCCTGTAGGCCGCTCTGGATTCAATAGGTTTGACCCTAACCTGAACCAGGTCTCCACTGCTGCCGTCTCGCTGGGGCTGCGCTCCAAGGCTCTGTCGGCCATCTCCGGGTCGTAGACCACGTTGAGAGCTAGGCCAGTGGTTGAGCGAGGTCTTTCATTGTACTGTGGCAAGTCTGGAAGCAGAGGATGCCATTGATTTCTTCGTCCAACACCTGCAGTGAGCCTTCGCACTAGAGCTTCCTGTAGGGTTCTGATAGCCCGCTCGGCCATCGTGGCATGACCTTTGCTAACGATCTTATCCACATCAAAGTAATCTAGCTTCCGTTTAGCACTCCTTTTTGAACTCAGTCCCATCATCGCTGTAGACGTTGAGCGGACTGCCCAGGTCCTTGACCACTTTGTTCCAAGCTCCTGCGGCCGTGGGGGCTCCTTGTTTGCCATGAGAACAGCAGTCAACTTGTTGCTGAAAGCGTGGATAGCCACCGACATGTACTTGTGTCTGCCAGCTCAACTTGGAGCTGGAACATCGGCTCGAAAACCACGAAGCCTGTTTTGGCGCACGATCAGGCTGTTGAGAAACTGGCGGACTTCGCCGCGAGTGATGGAAACATGTTCAGCTCTGGCTCTTCTCAGGGTTTGCTCCAGGTTTCCGAAGCCCATCTAGGATCTTCGTAAACGCGCTTGATGTGTTGAGGCGGCTGCTTCCATGAGTTTATACTGCCACGCGTTTGCAAGACGCGTGTGGGGGCTGGGTCTAGCTGGAACGGTATGGGGCTGGCTGCGTTTGGGGAGTTTGGGGCTTGCTGGGGAGGCTTGGGCTGGCTGGCCTGGAGGAAGGGCTTTCGGCGCTGCTAAACCTGCCTTGCCACGCCAGTTAACTTGTCGGACGAAGTTTGGGAACAGACGGGGAGGGCTTCAGGAGGGCTGGAGCTAGCTGGGAGGGTTTGGGACGGGGAAAAAACGGGCATAGTGGTCCTCCCCGCAACGGCCCTCATCCAGATACAGGAGCCAAGTGTGATAGGGATTCGAAGCCGGGCATCCCCAAGCCCCAAGCTTCCTGGAAGGCCTGACCTTAGCTTCCTCGGAGGCGAGTGGTTACTGACAATGCACTCATTGAGTCCTATGTCAGTCTTGCTGGGGCTGGCTTGGTAGCTGGCGCATGCATGCGCGCTGCCGGCTGCAGCGGAGCTAAGCCTGCAGAGCGCGGCGGCCATCCTGAAGATCCGGAACGAGACGACGGGCCATCCAGGAAGAGGGCGGGAGCGCGGTGGCCAGCTTCACAGGCATCACCTTCGCCTGGGGTGCAGCCGGCCAGCACCCTCAACGCCACCACACAGCACGGCCGCCACGGGAGGTCGTGAGCAACCTCCTCCTATCTGACTGCTCCGCTGCTCACCATCCAGGGGGCACCAGGACGACACCCAGCCTGCCCTGAGTTTCTCCGGCGAAAACGGGGCATGGTGGTGCGGAACGCCGCCCCGACGAGGGAGGCTTCCCTGCTGCTGGACGCCAGCAATCAGAACGGCGTGGCGGAGCTCAAGGCCCTGGCGGGCGGCGGCGATCGGCGGCGTGCAGCTTTCAGTTCATGAGCTTTAGAACCCAACATCGGGGGCAGCAACGATGGGTTTTCGGCTGCGGCTTCGTCAACCTGAGGGACCGGGCCCTCAAGGAGAACGTCCAGTCCATTGCGGACGAGGAGCTGCAGCAGACCTTCGACGCCGTGGAGCCGCAGCCGGGCAAGGACCAAATCGGCTTCGTGGCCCCACGTGCAGGCCAGCGGGCCCCTGGGCGCGACCATGTGCAAGACGAAGAACCTGGACGGGAGAGAATTGATGGCTCTCGACTATCAAAAGCTCTCCGTGGTCCTGTGGGGCGTGGTGAAGAAGCTGCAGAAGCGAGTCCAAAGGCTTGAGAAGAAGAAGAAGAACCGCAAGGACGACTCGGACTGATGCCGCGTCATAGATAAACATGCCTCGAAAAGAAGACGACGCCGAGCTCGACTTGCATGCGATGCTGTCATGAACCGAGCATCCGAACATAACCTGGTCGCGCTGCTCGACAAAAGGTCAACGTGCTGGAAGCATCGCGGCCGCACTCGAGCCATCGAGCCGCATGCTTATGAAAAATACAGCACTCTCGGCTTCTTTGGACACGGTGGCGTCTTTGGCATTTCGAAAGCTTCTGACATGAAGCAAGCCTGCATCGCCGTCAACCATTTTCTCAGAGAGAGCTTTCCGACTCAAACATGGACTTCCATCGCCGTGCTGTACAATCCGTCGATGCCGTTGCATCGAGACATCCTGAATATGATAGGGCATGCGAACCACGCTATCACTTTGGGAAACTTCATGGAAGGTCGAGTTTGGATCGAAGATGAAAACGGACAAGCAACGGCATTGCTGGAAACGAAAAGTCAGAAGCTGCTACGCGGAACGTGGGTTGACATGCATGACAAAGCCGTTTCGTTCAATGCTCGGAAATATCACATGCTTGAAAAGCATCGCGGAAATATGTGGGCTCTTGCCGCATATACGCCTCAGGCATACAAACACGCTCATGAATCTCATGTCGCTGAACTGATGGAACTCGGCTTTCCCGTTCCGATGCTCTAACAATTTTGCAGCATAGAGACTCGGACACAGACTCAGTCTTTGCAGAGTCTTTTACGGTGAAGACTGCAGTCTTTACGGAGAAGACTCCAGTCTTTGTGGAGTCTTTTCAGAGTCTTTAATCCACATTGTAGCATTATTCTTGCCATTGTTGCGTCATTGTTGTGTCAATCGTGTGTCATTAAAGAGTCAATTCAAAGCGAAGTAGAGCGATTTTTAGCTACGAGCATGCTGCTGTTTTTTCTTTCTAGCTCAAAGAGACTGCTTTTTTGCGAAGTTAAGCGATTTTGGACCTCAAACATGCAGCTTTTTTTTCTCTCTCTAGCTCAAAGGCTGCTTTGGAGCGAAGTTGATCGACTTTTCCCCTCGAACATGCAGCTGTTTTATCTCTCTGGATCGAAGAGGCTGCTTTGGAGCAAAGTTGAGCGATCTTTCAGCCACAAACATGCAGCTGTTTTTCTCTCTGGATCAAAGAGGCTGCTTTGGAGAAAAGTTGAAAATATCTTTAGCCACAAACATGCAGCTGATTGTTCTGTCTGGATCGAAGAGGCTGCTTTAGAGCGAAGTTGAGCGATTTTTCTGCGACGAACATGCGTTGTTTTTTTTCACTGGATCGAAGAGGCTGCTTTAAAGCAAAGTTGAGCGATTTTCAGCCACGAACATGCAGTTGTTTTTTCTCTCAGGCTCGAAGAGGCTGTTTCAAAGCAAAGTTGAGTGATTTTCAGCCACGAACATGCAGCTGTTTTTCTCTCAGGCTCGAAAAGGCTGTTTCAAAGCAAAGTTGAGTGATTTTCAGCCACGAACATGCAGCTGTTTTTCTCTCAGGCTCGAAGAGGCTGTTTCAGAGCGTTTTCATGTTCCTTTCCAGCTCGTAGCTCGAAGAGGCTGTTTTCAAAGCAAAGTTGAGCGATTTTCAGCCACGAACATGCAGCTGTTTTTCTCTCAGGCTCGAAGAGGCTGTTTCAGAGCGTTTTCATGTTTCTTTCCAGCTCGTAGCTCGAAGAGGCTGCTTCAGAGCGAAGTTAAGCGTTTTTCAGTCTTGAACATGCGGCTATCGAAGAGGCTGCTTTTGAAGCGAAGTTGAGCGATTTTCAGCCACGAACATGCAGCTGTTTTTTCTCTCTGGCGAAGAGGCTGCTTTTGGAGCGTTTTTAAGCGAATTTTGCTCCTTCAGCAGATAACCCATTTCTCCCATATATAGCTTCGTCTTCGTCCTGGGCAAGTTCTGCCTCTGTGAAGCATTCTTTGATTCTACACGTTCTAGCTTTTGTCTTTGTCAGCTCTCTTTCTGTGCTGTGGTTTTGTCTTCCGTGTTACACGACAGGGTTGCATTCATTGCCAAAAAAGCAATCTGTTTCTTTTTGCGTGCATTTTCGGAAGATGGAGCAACGGATCAAGTTAGAGCGGCTAAACTTCATGCACAACGCGAACCCAGGGAGTAAAAACCTTTTCCGGGTTGTGTGCAATCTATAGCTTGCGAGCAGTGAGGGCAGATCCGCAGAATTGGCAATATTTTGTGTTTCTGGCAAGCTATTGGAGAATTCCATAGTGTCTGTGATTCCCGCAAGTTGCTAAAACCATGGCAAACCTTCAAGAAGTGGAGAGTTTTGTTTTCTGGGAAAATGTTTTTTTTGCTCTCTGGTTTCGCGCTGTGCATACAGTTTCTTGCTAGTCTTCGGCCGGAACAGTTGGAGCACAGTGCAGCTTCTGTTGAAGTCGTTTCGACAAAAAAGCATTTTTAAAACACTCTTGAAATTTGACAAAACGGCGGAGAACAAAAGCCTCCGGAAAGTTGACTTCGCAGAATTGCAGCAAGTTGCTGATGACAAGTTGGCAACAACGACAGGCAACAAAAAACTGTGTAGCTGTGCATTTTCTTCATCTCAGAATTGCTGCCGCAAAAAACGTTCCGTAAACGATTTTACAAGCCCAAAAAGCCTTTTGAAATGGTTTTACGAGTGCCGATAAAGAGCAAGAGACCAGAAATGGGACCCTAACTGGCTCGAAGCTGACAAAAAAAAGATTCAAACACGGTACCTCTTTTAGAGACCGAATTTTGCAGCGATTTCGACTTCATAGAAGCGGCTCTTCACGATGATCCTCGACGGGCTGGTCAAGCAAGTCGTATCCGTCCATCTTTGAAGCAGCGAGCATCTTACATATTGTGAGGTTGTCGCCTTGATGTTCAAGTGATGCAGACGGAGTCTGAGATGGAATGCTCTGGCTTCGGTTGCACCACATTTCGGCCAGAAGTCCAGTCGAGAGAGAATCTTCTGCACCTGGGATGAGATAGCCTTTGATTTGCCACGTTTTGCGTTTGCAGTTCAAGTCTGCTCGATTTGCATCTGGTTTTCTGAATCATGAGCAGTTAGACGTCGTTGGTACTGGTTCCAGTCCCTGACTGGCTGGAATTGGCGGTGGCACACAATCTGGCGGAGCCTGGAACTGGTCTGTGGGACGGGTGTGGCCGTCACCTGAGATCGAGCCTCGTGTAACACCGCGTGGACAAGGAGAGCTTTCAAAAGACACCTTTGAGGGATAAAGGGGGCTTCAAAGGGGCTTCAAAGGGGCTTCAAAGGGGGCTTCAAAAGGGGACTTAAAGGGAGACTTAAGGGGGACTTAAAAGAAGGCTTGAAGGGGACTTAAAGGAGGGCTTAAAGGGGGATTTAAGGCGGGGCTTAAGGGGGACTTCAAGGGATGAATTTTATTTTCTTCGCTTTTTTAATCCCCTAAAGCGTCTTCGTGTGGCTTTCTCCTTCTTGTGGGGTGGTGAGCACCGCTTAAAGGGGGGCTTAAAGGGGGGCTTCAAGGGGGGCTTAAAGGGAGGCTTACGGCGGGGCTTCAAGGGGGGCTTCAAACGAATTTTATTTCTTCGTTTTTGACACCCTAAAGCGTTTTCGTGTGGCTTTCTCCTGCTTGTGGGTGTGAGCACGTTTTTGTTCATGTCTTTACGGCGGCTTCAAGGGGGCTTTGAAGAGAAGCTAGAAGGGGGTTTTAAAGGGGGCTTAAAGGGAGGCTTAAAGGGGGCTTGAGGG
>BGNK01002885.1:7091-62383 GCA_003297005.1 Symbiodinium sp. clade A Y106
TCCGGATGCGCAGCCTATGGCTGTTGTCGGCTCACAAAAGGGGCCCCTTTTTGAGAAGAAGGGCCCGCGGATTCACAGCTGATCGGCTGACAGAAGCATACGAAACAGATCCTGTTGCATACTACTACTACTACTACTACTACTACTACTACTGCTACTGCTACTACGACTACTACTATCACTATGACTATCCCTATTCCTATCCCTACCTTTATTCCTATTCCTACTACTATTCCTAGCACTATTCCTATTCCTATTACATTGCTATTGCTCTTGCTCTTGCTCTTGCTCTTACTATTACTATTACTATTACTATTACTATTACTATTACTATTACTATTACTATTACTATTACTATTACTACTACTATTACTATTACGATTACGATTGCTATTGCTATTGCTATTGCTATTACCTTTTCTATTTCTATGACTATTACTACTGCTGGTACTACTGATACTGTTGCTATTACTATTACTATCATTATCACGATTACTATTACTATGACTATTAACATTACAATTGCTATTACGATTACGATTACTATTACTAATACTGTTACTGTTACTGTTACTGTTGCTGTTGCTGTTGCTGTTGCTGTTGCTGTTGCTGTTACTGTTACTGTTACTGCTACTGCTACTGCTACTGTTACTACTACTTGTACTACTACTACTACTACCACCACAACAACTACCACTACCACTACCACTACCACTACCACTACCACTACCACTACCACTAGTATTTCTGTTACTATTACTATTACTTCTTCTATTACGATTACTAACTACTAATTATCAGTAACAGTAAACTATTTTCTTAACTACGTGTGGGGGAAAGGAACGAGTGGAGAGGATGGCGGNCTTAGAAGGGGGGGCTGGGGGGGAAATGGAAGGGGGAGGGGGGTAGTGGCCGGAACAACAGAAAGCAGCAAACAGGCACACTATCAAGGAACCCGTTAAGGAACCCTGCAAGGGCCTCTGGCGATAGCAATGGAGCTGCAGCTTCGAACCTAGCACGGCAGTCACACTGTCGCCGCTGCACAGGACATCCGTCAACCTGCGCCAGGTGTCAGGTTCGGCAGTGAGGGCTATAGGTTTGGGGCTTAGGGTTTAGGATTTGAGGGGTTTAGGGTTTCAGTTTAGGGTGAGGTTTAATTAGTGGTTTCACTAGAGTAGGTTGTTGCGGGTCTCTGCGAGCTTAAATAAAGGAGCTATAGGTCGAGCTTGCAACTGCTGAAACACCGTGGTTTCCGCAGGCTGGGGTAACTCCCTCCGAAACAGAGAGACTCCACTGCAGGACGCACACCTCCATCATCAAACCTTCAAGCCCAAACTTTGAAGTCTTTCGCCCTGGAACCCTAAACCCTAGACCCCTAAACCCCTAAACCCTAAACCCTAAACCCCTAAACCCCAAACCCCTAAACCCCTAAACCCGAAGCCCTTCATGAGCCTAGGAGAATCGATCCCAGAAGCTCACAGCCCCACGGCCTCCCCCCCTCCCCGCTCACACTCTTGGGCCCCAAACCATAAACACCAAACCCTAAACCCCACACCCTAAACCCGCATAGATACCATAAAGGGACCCTGGAAGACTCCATCAAGACCCCAAATGCCCCCCGTCCTCCCCCTGCTTGGAGGGTCGAGGGACTTAGTAAGTAGTAAATAGGTAACAAGTAGAGTTTCAAGCGGGATCCTAATTTGGGGTTCTGATAGCTATATTTCTATGAACTAACAAATCACTACGAAGTCCCCCCTCCCTCCCCCCTGTCCCAACGGACAAACCCTGAGCTCCTGGAGTCCAAGGGCAACAGGGTGCCGCAGGCCAGGAGACCTTTATGATTGGAATGACAAGGGGTTTAGGGTTTAGGGTCTAGTCTAGGGTTTGAGGTTTGGGGTGTTAAGGTTGAGGGTTTTGGGTTTAGGGATTGAGGTTTAGGGTTTAGGGTTGAGGTGATGTATAATCCATTATTGCTCTAGACATGGAATGATAAGGGAAAAGCGATACCAATGATGCCAGGAAACCTTGAAGAGGCTTCTCCCAGTGCCTCAGATGCTGATTTACGGCTTAGGGTTTAGGGTTTAGGGTTTGGGAGTTTACGGTTTAGGGTTTGGGAGTTTTGGGTTTAGGGTTTAGGGTTGAGGAGTTTAGGTTTGGGCCTCAGGGGGTTTAGGGTTCAGGGTTTAAAAGGGTTGAGGGCCCAAAATGAGGGGCCTCAGCAGGTAGAATAGGGCCGAATAGGGTGTTGGGTTTTGGGTTTCCCGTGCAACGTGCACGGTTCCCGATGCCTCAGCTTTCCACTGTTTTTTCGCGGGTTGAGGACTTAGGGCGCAGGGTTCCCTCTGGCTGGGGTTGCTCTAGCACTATATCGCTTCTTAAAGGGGGTTATAAGACTTAGGCCCCAAAATAAGGCCCCTTCATTATTGGAATAGGGCTTTTTTTGGGGGGATATGATGCCATGGTCTTCTCGTTTCGTTGCAGAGGCACTGCGAGAGAATAGTACGACAAATTGACGCTTCCTTTTTTCAATTCGACAAGGGGATGTCCAGGGCTGTAGAGCCTTGTACGGGAGCTCAACTACCGTTTAGGGTTAGGCGTGGGGTCTAAGGGCTTTAGAGTCAAGGTTTTTAGGCTGAGGGTCCGGGTTTACGATTCAGGGGCTAGGACGTCGGGTTGGGGATTTATGATTTATCTAAGGTCTAGGGCTTAGGGTTCAGGGGCTCATTTAAGGTTCAAGGGGCTCAGGGTTTAGGGTTTAGGGGTTCTGGGTCAGGGAGGCGGTGGCGGTGGCGGTGGTGGCGGTGGTGGTGGTAAGTTGTGGTCATATTCCCCGTCAACGTCCCATGTCCCACGGCGCCTCTGTTCTGCCAAGACACCGCTCCACCTCCTTCCAAAGATCCTCCACACGGCCATCCCTTCTGGCGCGGAGTTCGAAGCATTCACCGCTAAGCCCAGCGACGCTGAGCAGCATGGCAGAGGAATTCCTTTTAAAAAGGACCCCTAAACCCTAAACCGTGTTCAAAAGAGACTCAGCTTCGAGGTCGCAGTCAGGCTTAGGGAGCTCGGCAGCTGGCTGAGCCTCGAGTGAGCTGAACACAAAGCCCAAGGGCCAAAAACCCTAAACCTCAATTCAGGGGTTTACCTATAGCCAAAAAGACCTACCGTTCATAAGGAACTATATATATATATATATAGAAACCATAATTTTGGTAGGTCTTTTCGGCTACAGGTAGGGTTTAGATGGGTTTAGGGATGAGAGCCCTAAACCCTAAACCCTGGGGGCAGCTTTGCTGCCCAGCCTCGGAGCAAAAAGTCTGAGGGGCGCGAACATCTCAAATCCAGGGTTTAGGGTTAGGATTTAGGGTTTAGGGTTTAGCGTTGGGATTTAGGGTTTAGGGTTTGGGGTAAGGGTTTAGGGTTTAGGGTTCTGGGCATTCTGTGCCAGCTACATCGCAGATCGCTCGCTTCCTCTGCATCTAACCAGGACCTCACGCACAACCTAAGCTTCGAATCCCTTGTCGCCTGTGGGTCTCCAACATCGGCACGAGACCTGTGAAAGGCCTACTTGGAGGTTCATGGGTAGTTATAAGCAGAGTTAAAAGTCCTCTAATACGGGTTAAAATCATAGTTGCCCTACTTATAACTCCACTTCTAACTTATAACTATACCCATGAACCTCCAAGTACTATAGGACTCTGGGGATCTGAACCTTAAACCCTCAAAAACCCTAAACCTTTAATGGTATCCTTTTCCAGTTGCTAAGGCCCCTGCAGAACAAGCTTTGCTTTCCCCGAAGTCTTGGGTGTCTTCTGTGTTTTGAATCCGGGCTTATGGCTTTGGGCTCAGTCTGGCCGGATCGGTTTCAAGCGGTGTTGGGGGTGTGGGTTTCAGGGGTCATTGCAGTGTTCTTTATCTTCGAAAAGAGGGTGCGTCGCCTCGTTTGAGCTACTTCAGAGCTTCTCCTCACATATAGGCCTTTATCATGAGAGTGATTCGAACAGGGTCTTGGGGTGGATTACAGTAGGCAGAGCTAGATTAAGCAACCCTAAGAAATCATCTCATTATTCAGGTCAAGGCTTCTAGAGTAGATACATCTAGCGGTGTCTTGGGACTTGGGGTCCTTGTTTAGCGGCTCTCCTCTACTAGGGCTGCCAGGGTCGATATTGGGGTCCTTTGGCAGTGATCTGTCAGTCTTAGCAGAAGGACCTGGAAAGAGCCAGGGTTAGGGTTGCATGGTTGGGGTTCTATTGCGGATTCATCGGGATGTGTTAAGGGGTCATATAGAGGTTTTGCAGGTTTTAATCTGGTCAGGCAACCATTTAAACGGCTAATTGTATCACCAAGTAACAAAGAAATGCTCTTCTCCTGATACTGAGGAAGCTCGCGATGCGGACGATGAGGATGCTTGATGATTGTCTCTACCACCGATACTACCACCCTTGGGGTCAGAACGACCAAGGACACAGCTAACAAACCTTGATTGTATCTCAAATTGCCACGTTGTACTATCAATGGAGGGTTACCACATCTTTAATAATTGTGCTTGACTATAGCACGAGTACCAGTGCGAGCACTAATACCGGTACTGTGTACTGGTACTGGGAACTGGTACTGCTGCTGGCACTGGCACTAGTACCGTTCCGAGTACCACCACCACCACAACCACCACCACCACCACCACCTTCACCACCATCACTACTACTACTGCTACTACTCCTGCTGCTACTGCTGCTACTACAACTACAACTACAACTACAACCACAAGCACAAGCGCAACCACAACCACTGCCACTACCACTACCACTACCCCTACCCCCACTCCTACCCCTACCACTACCACTACCACTACCACTACCCCTACCACTACCACTACCACTACGATCAACAGTACCACTACCACTACCACCACTACTACTACTCCTCCTCCTGCACCACTCGGAAGCGGTTCAATCCGTCTAAGAATTGAAATCAACACTTCCAAAGCGGGCCGAGCTCATGGTTCAGGGTTTTTTTTTAGTTTGGTTTAGGGCCTAGGGTTTAGGGGCTTAGGGGTCAGGGGCCGGGAGTTGCCAGAGTTTAAAGGGTTGAGGGGTTTATAGATTCAGGTTTCAAGGTTTGGGTTTCTGCAATGACTATATACGTGGTCAGTTTTTGTACGAAATCAAAAACGACTGTTGCCCAAGTTTGTTGCGAATGTTCTGCAGCAAGACTCTAGAGACCCGAACTCTACCCCCCCTCCCCCCCCCCCCGCCCAAGACATTTTTTCCCTTTTACCCGTCACCCTCAAAACCCTCAACACCGCTTTAACAGAAACCCAGCCGATGCGGTACNAGACAAAATAAGAGCCCATGATCCCCAATGTTTGTTCGGAATTTCCTCCACCAAACTCTAAAGACCCCGACCCCACCCCCCCCCCCCCCCCCCCGAGCCAATGGCATTTTTATCCCTTAACCCGAAACCCTAAAAACCTTCAAACCGTCTTTAACAGACACACTGCTGCTGCGAAAAACCCGCTTGAAAGTAATCTTATAAACTCCAAAGTCCGAATTTACATTAAACTATCATAACCTACTTTGAAAAGTAGCTTCTTATTACGAAAACCCGAATGTGGATGTACAAGGGACCCTACAAAATAAAGGTAGGCTTTGGTACGTTACGGTGAACCCTAAGCTCGAAACCCATCCTCGATCGATCCCGCAGTGGTCGGCAGGGCCCAGGAACCGTAGCCTTCTGAGTGGGTTTAGGGTTTGGGGTTCGGGTTTAGGGGGATGGCGATTTTGGGGTTTAGGGTTTGGGGTTTGGGTTTAGGGGGATGGCGATTTTGGGGTTTAGGGTTTGGGGTTTGGGTTTAGGGGGATGGCGATTTTGGGGTTTAGGGTTTGGGGTTCGGGTTTACGGGGATGGCGATTTTGGGGTTTAGGGTTTGGAGTTTGGGTTTAGGGGGGTGGCGATTTTGGGGTTTAGGGTTTGGGGTTCGGGTTTAGGGGGAAGGCTATTTTGGGGTTTAGGGTCGAGGGTGCATAAACTGGCAAAAAGTAGCTGCGGACCCTAAAGCCATGTTCCAACTTTCTGGGTTCTACTGTACATCAGAGTGCCCCGGATGGCCCACCTGCTAATCGATGACGGCCATGGGCATCGGAACCGCGCACCTGAGATCCTTAAACCCTTCAACACTACACCCCTAGACCCCTGAAACCCCTAAACCCTAGTTACACCCCTAAACGCCTAAATCGGAGACCCTAAACCCCTAAACCCTAAACTGCGGGAGTTTAGCGTTATCGGGTTCTGGGTTCACGGCCGAGTTCTGCCTTAGGTTTTTTTAGTCGCAGTTTACATCTTATCAAGCCATGTTTGAAGTGAAGTTCCAGGACTGCCTCGTCAGGTTTATGTCGAAATGCGGATGAAGTTTGCAAGCAATGGTTTGGGCTTTCAGGCCTCTTTGGCTGCGGACCGCAATCCCTTACACCGTACATGACACCGAAAAGACCAGAAGAAGCCCTTGCGACCCCTAAAGGCATGAAGCGTTCGCAAACACCAGAACTCTCTGAATTTCAAAGCCAGAAACCACAAACGCCGGGTATCGAGCCCACGTCAACATTCTCAACCCTAAACCGGAAAGCTTCACCGCATTGTATAAGCCCCTAACGCCTCTAAGCCTTCAGCAAGCCCCTAAACCCTAAACCCTAAACCCTGAGCCCAAAAAAAGCCGAGAGAGTGCTGGGCCAGCCGGCGACTAGTTCCAATCGAGGCCAGCCCTGAACCGCAAAGGCTTGGAGGTCTTGGTCTGGAAAATAGGGGACCCTAGGGTTCCTTTAAAGGGTTCCTTAAAGGGATCCATAAGGATTCTATAAGGGGTTTGGGAGTTTCCGAAAATTGGGGACCCTAATATAGTACCCCAAATAGTAGGATCCTGATTATAAGGACCCCCAAAATAAGGTACCCCGAATTTTCGGAAACTCCCATATGGAGTTCAGGCGTTTGCTTGAGCTTGGGAAAATTTTCTTGTTTGCCGTGAAGGTGGGCGCTTCGGGGGGAAATGCTTGCGGTCGGGGTTTAGGGTTTCGGGTTTAGGGTTCCGGCAGACTGTATAGAGCACAGAGATGTGCAGTTGTGTGAGCTGTTGGCTTGAAAGTCAAGTGCTTGGGGTGTTGAATCGGACATGTTCTTTGCCCCAAGACCCTAAACTCCGATACCCTTTGAGGAACCCTAAACCCCCGTGAGCAATCCGTTAAGGAATCACATCGATGCAAACTTGTGTGGCAGTCACGAAGCAGAGGCTGCCAGGCTACATGGAAGGGGTAGTTGGCTGGGTGTGATTAGAGTATACTTGGCTTGTAGGAAATCATGTCATTTTGCAGTATGTCATGTGTTATGATGTTAAGGTACGTAAGGAGATTTAGACTTGAGGTTTAAGATTTAGGGCTTGAGGTTTGGGGTGTCTGGTGTAAGGTTTCGGGTCGGTTGCGCCGCTCATGAAGGGTATGAGGACTATCCGTCAACGACACCATCCTGCGCATTGATCAGAAACTCCTGCTCTTCACTATAACTCTCGTCATTACGCATCATGCCGATTGCTGCTATGACTGCACAAGCCTCAAGTCTTTGGTGTGGCCGTTTTGCTTTACCCCAGGCACCTCAAGTTTCGACTCCGGACACCAGAGGCAAATTTGGGCCTCTGAGTGCTTTGCCGATATCTGTGGCAAGAGCACTAACGACACAGGCGGTTACTGCGGCACAGCAGTGCTAGTGACTGCTTGTCTGTCCAGGGCAGGCACGTCAGACACAAAGGGAGGGAGAGAGAGAGAGAGGGAAGACATACAGAGACAGCGAGAGATGGCGAGAGATGGAGCAAATGGCCAACCAACCCAACCGCATACGTCAGAGTAGCAGGGCACAGAACAGACTAGAATAAACTGGAGAACCAAATTGCAAGACATGAATAAAGCAGTTGTGCCTGCAGTATGGCAATCCACCAGAACCGCACGTGTCGGCACAACAAGCTGCGAAGCTAGCGCACTTAGAGTGCCAACCTACACCTGGCAATCTGTCAGCAAGGAATCTGGCTTGCATGCAGCAGCACGGTGTAACCACTGTCTTACACCTGAAAATCCTGAACCATGAAATCTCAGGCCCGATACATGCCTCTTAGGCCTCGTGGTTTCTTCTCACTTCTTCAGCAAGTCAGCCCCGACCCTGGAAACTTCAACTCCTATCTTCATGTAGGGGCCGTAAGAACTAGAATAGGACAATAAGGAACCCTAAGGAATAGTATGCTACTATTGGTAATTACTTAGGCTCCTATCTTACCGATTCCTCGCTAAGGATCAGGACGCACCGCCATGCTTTGTGGCAGGGTGCACAAGCTGGCCCGGCCGTATCGGCTGAAAGGCTGCAGGAGATGCAAAATGGTAATAAGAATAGTAGTAATACTAACAATAATAACAGTAATAAAAAGGAATAAGAAACCTAATCAAAAACAAGTGCTAATAGTAATAATAAACTATTGTCATTATCATTGCTATAACATGCCTGCATTGGTGTTTGAGAAGACCGACCTTCCCTAACAAGACCACCACTACCACCCCACCCACTACCCGACGACTGCTACTACTCGGCCTCTTTCTCTTGCGTTGCTCATGCAGCACTAGATGCAGCGTCGTTGCGGTTCTTCATGTGTACCAGTGTTGCTGGGATCGAGCGTTTAGGGTGCAAGGTTCAATGTTTAGGGTTTAGCGGGAACTCGACTCCAAGTATTCAAGCCTTTATGTTATCTTCGCTGTCATTTCAGCTGCTTGGGCTTTTGGTCGCAAGCCCTGACAAACGTAAAGCAAACTCCACAGGCCTACTTCCTGTGCTGAGAATACCTAAACCCAAACCCTTCAACCTTAAATCTGTAAGCCCTCCAACCCCTAAATCCTCAAATAAACCCCTAAAACCCTAAACCCTAAGCCAAAAGCCCTCAAACCCTACAAACCCTACAAACCCTAAACACCCCAAACACCCTAAACGCCCTAAACGCCCTAAACCCGCAACTCTTGACCAGTAAGCTCCCGTAAACCCCCCCCCCCTTGAATGTCGAGCTCTACAGCCCTACGGCACCTGCAAAGCCGATCTGATTTTCAGCGCGGCGAACTTTGAATTATCTTTTCGGCCACACCCCTAGAGCTGATAACCCAGGGTCTAGAGAGCGACTACAAGTCATAGGGTTGTCATATTTGGATCTCTCTATGTTGCTATAAGCCACTGCTATTTTCCTGGGGGACTGGCCCAACTTCTGTCGCAGAAAGCTGCGGGATCAGAAAGGTTAAAGCAGTGCCGAAGCTCAAAGCGGTACACCTTTTCTGGCAAAGCGCGAGGCTTCTTCAGATTGCACCACGGCTGTCGGGGTTTCTATGGTAGACATATCTGGAAGAGCGCTTTGCATATCAATGTACATGTTTATATCTGTGCATACATATATACATATACATGTATAAATGTATAAATGTATACATGCATACATACATACATACATACATACATACATGCATACATACAGACAGACATACAGACGTACATATATACATATATACATAGTTACATATATACGTAGATGCATATATATATATACACACATAGATACGTAGATACATATACATATACATATACATATACATATACATATATATATATATGCATATGCATACATACACATGATATACATAAAGACATATATACATATACAAACGAATATATATATATATATATGTACACACTTTTTCTATATATATATATATGTATGTATATGTGTATAGACACTTACATACATTACTAGCCCTTCAGGCCCTCGTCTTGTGGTACGAGAGAACTTGAGTTGTGCAGGAGTCGGGCTTTAGGGCTCCCGTGCTTCGGGGTTCAAGGCTTACAGTTTAGGGTTTAGGGTTTAGGGTTTAGGGTTTAGGGTTTAGGGGATACTGACAGAAGCATAGCCCAGGGTTTCAGGTTTAGGATTCAGGGTTTACGGTTCAGGACTGAGGGTTCAATGGGGTTTAGAATTTATGGTTCCGGGTTCAGGGTTTAGGATTAGGCTTCAGGGTTTAGGGCTCATCCGAAAACAATGAGATGCTGGGCTCCGTGTGAAATGGGAACACGTACTCAAAGAACAACGGTGATGAACCATAAAAAGGATCTTGCAAGATCACCGCAACAACGATAACAATGATTGGTGACAGCACGAATCCTCACGACAATGAGGCTAGTTATAGCACCAATACTAAGCGGCTTTATGGACCGTAGTACTGCTGGTTCATAACAACAAGGCGCATATTATTCAACTTTCAGAATCTCAGCTCAATGTCTAAAATCGGTTGTTTGGGGGTGGTCTACTATACTGCAGATACAAGTCTAAAAAGAAACGAACCCTAAACATAGTATTCTCTGCGAATTCTTCGGGCTTCTATATTAGGGGACCTGGCAGTCGAAAGGGAGTCGGCACTTCCACAAACATCTCTCTCTCGTCAGTATCACTGAGGCACCTGCGCAGGTCTTTACGTCTTCGGGCTCTAGGGCTTAAGGTTTAAGGCTTTTTGTTTTGAGTGCAATGGTGTCTTTCTGCTCTGCACGAGTCAACACAGATGTTTAAGGCCTTAGGGTTGAGGCTTTAGGGACTAGGGGGGGGTTAGGGTTCAGGTTTTAGGCTTCAAGTGGTTTAGGGTTTAGTCGTCTGCACGCCGAAACCCCGCGGATCCGAATGAAGGAGGCACCGCTGGTGTTCGACCTACTAAACGACATTATGCTTCAATAACCCCATGGGTTTTTATTGGAACGAAAATGAGAAGTCATTCCAGGGAGAGCCCAGTCCCTCCCAATTCCAAGCCGAAGGAGACTGAACCTACCGTTCGGCTCGGCACAAGTACAGTAAGTCCGAAGCACTATACCATCATCGCCATCCTCATCCTCATCATCGTCATCGTCATTGTCATCGTGTCATCGTGTCATCGTGTCGTCGCATCATCGGCATCGTCATCATCATCACCATCACCAGCAGCAGCAGCAGCAAAGGCGATGACAATACCATCAGCATCAACACCGCTAACAATCTTATGCTTCTCAGCAACAGGAAGAACGACGAACATCAAAACAATAACGACGACGAGGACGGGAAAGTTTTGTCCGTTGGGATGCGTAGAACAGAATCAGAAATTCAAGATCTCTCGGATCGGGTCGTTAATCGCAACCCAGGTTTGGGATTTGGTGCCTGAGCCGGCATCGATGTACGGAAAAATGTGCTGCAACAGGATGATCTTTCAAAACACAACTGAAGCCCCGGAACCGATTCCTAGAGCCTCCGAAGCTAAACCCCCAAACCTAAACCCCTAAACCCCTAAACCCTAAACCCTAAACCCTCCCAACAGTCTAACCCTAAACCCTCCCAACCCCACCGCCCTCTGCTCCAGGTCGGATTGCACAACGGCCATGAGCTTTCGCAAGACCTCCACTTCCTGCCCAAAGCGTGATCTGTAGGGTTTAGGGCTTAGGGTTTAGGGGTAATATAGGGGCCTTCACAAGTATAATAAGGGTTTTGTTTGGAATATATTATGCTAGAACCCTAATAAGGAACTCGAGGGAAGAATAGCATTATTCCGAACGCTATAGTTGTTCGGAAGGTAGGGTTCTTAGAGGTTCGGGGGTTTAGCATTCTGTGTTGAAGGGTTTAGGGTTAGCGGCTTTAGGGGTCGGAGTTGGGTTCCAATGTTCTCGGTTTCGGAGTGTCGGACTTGGGATTTTAGGGAAGTAACCACAGTCTACAGCCACCTCAAAGAATAAAGGGGCCTCCAGAACTAGAATGGGGCTTTGGTTGACATTCGTTTTATGATTATGTTAGGAGTATAAGCAGACACGACTACTAAGTAGTCAGACCCCTCTATTAAATTGACTACCAGTACCGGCCACAGCAAAAGGAACTTCGCCGTGGCGTCATCTCCGGTCGTAGTAGAACGGGGCAGACGAGATAAACGGGGAGGCTCCAGTGGTGTACGCTCCTGGGTTTAGGTTTTATTTAGGTTTTACATAGGGCTCAGAGACTTCTAGACTATTTTCTGCGCCGGGAAAGCGCCAACATGCCCATCATTAACAGTAACATCGCCGTCATCACCATCATGCTGAACATGGCCTCTCTGCTTTGCTTCGCCAACTGAAAAAAACGGCGGCACAGCTACAGGATGATCTCAAAAAAGCAACTCGTTCAACTGTCAACTCTGGTTCTTTAGGGTTTAGGGGTTGGGGTTTAGGGTTTAGGGGTACCTGTCCAGCATCCTAGGGGAACTACAGGATGAGCTTTGGGAGTATATATTAGGGCTTCCAGTACACCAAGAAGGTTGAAGATTAGCCACTGTGCTACTAAGTCAAACTTGGCACCTAAGTAGTAACGAACGTAGGAACGGCCATGATGAGCAAGAGTTCAAGCCACACTCTGAGACTATTGACAACGACGTGCTCACTCGTCACAAGCCAAGTCTTGACGGCAAGGAGACTACCGGCAACAACGGTTTAAAAGCAACCGAAATCCGGAAGCATTGGCGAAGCAGCTCGACCAGCAGATCCCCCAACTAAACCCTGAACTAATTTAGGATTTAGGGTTTAGGGGGTTAGGGATTTAGGGTTGAATGTCCAGGAAAGGTTTGGAGTTTAGCATTTGGGGCTGAGGGTGTTGGACCGAGGTGGGGAACCAAACACGAAAATGAAAGACCTGAATTGGTTCAAGAGAATCAGGAAAGAGCCCCAAAAATCATGCGGCATGGCCTTGATCTGCACCTGCACTCCAAGAAAGGTGCTGCAGGAATTTGTTCACTTAACCGAATGACTCGGGGTGTATTACTCAAGGGGCTGTACAGGTGTCGGAGTCCTGAGAAACCGCGGGATCAAAGTGCAAACATCGAAACCGTAAACTCGAAACCAAAACCCCAGAAACCTAAACCCTAAACCTTCAGTTTAACCTACTCCCTCACAAACGCCCGACCCGAGTCTGCTTGCTCGGTTTCTGCAAGCTCCTCGGCAAAAACGCTGGCACCAAACCCATCAAAGCGAACAACACTTAACAGAAAGCCTAAGCTGAATGCCCAAAGGCAAGAAACCATGAATGTCAACCCAGAAACCCTCAACCTGGCACAGCCCCAAGCCCCCAACCCAATCCCCCCCAAGCTCAGTCCGATAGGCAACAACGACAGTGTAACTAATATAGGGGCATTAGTAATTAGAATAGGGTTTTGGGGCCCATTATACCCTAACTTTAATAAGGAACCCCCAAAAAATAGTATAGGTAATTATGGAGGCCCCTATATTGAATCCTTTTTATACCCCTTATAGTATTCCTTATAGACCTTTAAAGGAACCCTTTATATTACAGGCACCCTTGTAGGAATCCTTCGCTTCTGGGAGCCCTCCTAGGAATTCCTGCAGGAACCCGCCCCCCCCCCCCAACGGATAACTCGGGGAAAGGACCACCAAACCCTCCACCCTGAGCCCCAAACCCAAAGCCTCAACCCTAAACCCCCAAACCCAAAGCCTCAACCCTAAACCCTAAACCCCAAACCCCTCAACCCTCGACCCCTAAACCGCAGCTCATCGACTGGCCTTGGTTTCACCTCGGGCAGGCTTTTGTGCATGTGTGTGTTGTTTCTACAAGGCTTCCGCAGAGGGCGTTATAGTCCTGCAAAGGTTGCAGATTCTTATGCGGGCTTACAGGTTATCCCGAGATATACTCAATCAGGACGACAGGCCCCATCGTTGAAACTATACTTGTGAAATGGGTGGTGTTGCGCCCTCCAGCAGCTAAAAACTTCGTGCTAGACGTTGAGGATGCGGCCGCAGGGTCAAGGTCTAAGGTGTCCGGCACGCAGTCTGACGTCTTATGGAGCTGCATCAGCTTTGCTGCTGCACTGGCTGCCGTCCCTCCCAAAAAAACTAACCCAAGGCCCAAAGCCAAAGTACCCTGAATCCTCCAAACACCATCAGCATGAGCAGCATGATGGCAAAAGCACGCGCCAATTCAGATCTTGGTGTCCGGACGGGAGAGCATCTGCTCCTGCAGAAAGTCATCAAGACGATGATGACAGTAACGAAACTGAAACAGAAAGATGAGGAGGAAAACGGTGAGCATGAATGCATTTATTATGCCAGCGGTGCTGACAATGACCCCGGCGAAGTTGTTGTTGATGACGATGAAGAGGTTGCAGTGGTATCTGGTGATGAGGATGCTGTTAACCCACCTGATGATGACAATGATGAAGATGATGCCGATGACCTCCATAACGCCCCCCCCCTAAAATCCATATGATAGCCCTTTCAAGACCGGCTATAGACAAATGTATGTATGTATGTATGATGGACAGATAGATAGATAGATAGATAGATATCAGTCCCCTGTTGAAACCAAGGTCCCTGCAGGACCCTTGCCGTGCCCAACCCTGAACACCCCAAACTCCCCCTCCCCCTCCGAGAAAAACTCCTGAAAACACTGAACCTTCGGGATCCCAACCGAACCTCTTTAAGAAGCCCTTAAAGAACCCTCAAAACAGGAACCGAACCGAACCTTTTCTAAGAACCCCTTAAAGCGCCCGTAAAAGGAACTCCAAAGACCCCGGTCGGACCTGCTCGGGATCCTCGCTTCTCGAGACAATCTGGGCATCCTCCAAGAGGTTCATCACGCGGCTCACCAGCCCTCAGAAAAAAATAGGGTATGGTTTGTTATATTACTAGTATCCCCATAATAAAACCCAATTATATACACTCACCAATATTCAGAAGGAGGCCTATCTACACTCACCAAAACGGTAATATAAACCCTACTTCATATGTACCCGTAAGGGCTCTATGAAGGCTTAGGGTTTAGGGTGTACGGTAAGGATTTAGGGCTTCGAGGCTTAGGGGCTTCGGGGTTTGGGGGCTTAGGGGCTTTGGAGCTTCGGGTTTAGGGAGCCAGGGTTGTACGGTTTGGGGTTCGAGTCTTTAGGGCTCCAGGGTTTAGAGTTTAGGATTTAAGGTTGAATTACAGTAGAAGCCAAAAAGTTGGAAACCCCATAGCCTCAATCCTTAAGAGTAATGTATAGGGAATCCCAGCACTATTTGGCCTTAATCCGGTTTCCAACTTTATGGGGTTTACTGTANACAGTAGAAGCCAAAAAGTTGGAAACCCCATAGCCTCAATCCTTAAGAGTAATGTATAGGGAATCCCAGCACTATTTGGCCTTAATCCGGTTTCCAACTTTATGGGGTTTACTGTAGGAACCCTCACGCCAGCTATAAACCCTAAGATCCGGTTGATGGACAAAATCCTGCATGACCCTAAGGACCCTAAACTATGGGAATTATGGTATACTCCTTATAATGGGTAATGCAGGATTTTGTCCATCAACAGTCTCACCCTAAAGCCCTCAACCCGAGACCCAACACAGCAAACCTTCAAGCTACACTCTGAAGCCCTGAACCCGAAACCCTGAACCCCAAACCCTAAACGAACCCTCTAAAACCCACAAGCCTTGGAAGCCCTAGACTCTATAACCCTGAACCCTAAAAGCTCTATAAACCCTAAACCCTCATTAGAAACCCTCGACCAGCCTAAGCCCTAAGCCCCACATCGCCTGTATCATCTTCCCGACTCTCCATGTTGGCGACTTCGTCCTACAAGGTAACGGACTTAGGGTTGTTCAAAGCTTCGAGTCTAGGGAGTTTACGGTTTAGGGTTTAGGGTTTAGGGGTTTAGGGTTTAGGGTTTAGGGTTGAGGGTTTAGGGTTTAGGGTTTAAGATTGAGGGCTTTTTGTTGAACTCCTTTTGGCTCTCCGCCCATCCTCGGTAGACGGTCGAGGGTTTGAGGCTGCCGCTTTGGGCTTAGGGATGAATAGAAGGGCCTAAGGGCCTCAGTGATTGAGAGGGTTCTTCTATAGTAGAAGCCAGAAAGTTGGAACATCACTATCCTCATGCCCTTCAGGTAAAGTATAAGGGATCCTAGCACTAATCCTCCTAAAGCCATGTTCCAACTTTCGGGGGTTCACTATAAGGTTTCTATAAGGATTGTGTTTGCAAGGGCTCGAATATGGGGGCGTACATAACTGGAGTGGGGTTGTCGGAAGTATTATTGTAGGGAGGGCGGCCTTAAACTTAGCTTAAGGGACTTGCATGGGACCCTCAACCCTAAACCATGCCTCCTGAACCCGACACCCATGCTGTAGGATTCAGGCAGGACCCTGATTCCAAGCACTCTCTGCCACACCCAGCAGTCCATGTAAGGTCGGAGAACCGTCGTGAGATCCGGCTGCTGCCCACCGTAGCGTGAGCGCCACCTGATTGGATTTAGGAGTTCAAGCGATGGAAAATCAAGATTTTTGCGTTGAGGGAAAAAATATTCAGAATTTTATGTTTCTTGAATTTAGGGCGTTGAGGGATTTAGAGCACCGTGGTGGCTGTAGGGATCGAGTTGGCTGCGAAGTGTTGTAGGCAACATTTAGGAACCAGTACTTAACATAGAAGCCTGAATACTTTGCAAAACTCGCCCAAGGCGCGAGGTCGATGGAGGGATGGAGGGATGGATGGAGTACTATTTCTAAGGGTTCCTATTATGTGTATACTATATATATATATATATACGTGTATGTGTGTATGAGTATGTATATGTATATATATATATGTATATATTGGATCCCCCCAACACCCTGTTCAGTGCTAGTCAAACAGTAAGGCCACTAATGTGAAGCATTTGGAAGTAAACGTGTTGGAACTCCCAACGCTTACAGCCTCAACAGCCCTAAACCCCTGTACCCTAAACGCTAAACCTGACGACAGCCAACCTTCCAACAGTACGTGACGTGGATCTTTAAGGCTTAAGGACTATAGGGCTCAGGGCTTCTCGACGAGGAAGCAGCACAAACATTATATCTGTATAGTGCATTGGGGTGTTAGGTGTAGAGCGTGTATCAAGAGCTCAAACTCAGAGCTTGCCACCTTAGCCCTGCCTACTCTCCGCACCCAAACCCTACAACCCCAAAAACAGCCCAACCCCAAACCATCAACGAGAGAGCTGCATGAAGTATACGCGCCCTAGAGATTCCCATTCTTGGGGAAACACCAAAACCCTAAACCCCAAACCCTAACCCAGCCACCCCCACAAAAGAAAAAGCTGCTGGGGGCGGTGCATCAGGTAGAGCTGCGATCGGGGGTTCGGCCGCCGGGGTACGACACTGCACTTGTCCTTCTGCGAAACGCAGAAGCGCCAGTATCCCAGAATGAGGGCTATACTGTATACACCGCAAATGATAGAGGGTGATGATGATGCTAGGAATCCAACCCTTTAAATCATCATAATGAGACACCCTCTATCACTTGAGGTCCCTTGCTCGATTGACAGGTGTTCGAGTCTCTGGAAAGGTGGGAACTCGAGAGGGGATTCGAGGGACTGTGGGTGAACCTCCTCACTGATCTTTAGGGTATATAGGGTTTATAGGGTTTTGGGTTTTGGGTTTAGGGTTTTGGGTCTAGGGTTTATAGGGTTTTGGGTTTTGGGTTTAGGGTTTTGGGTCCAGGGTTTATAGGGTTTTGGGTTTTGGGTTTAGGGTCTAGGGTTTGGGGTTTAGGGTCTAGGGTTTTGGGTTTGGGGTCTAGGGTTTATAGGGTTTTGGGTTTAAGGTTTAGGGTTTATAGAAGCAGCTAGGGTTATGCAGGGCTTTGGAGTTGAGCGACCAATGCTGTTGGACTTTGGCCAGCAGGGTCTTGAGCGAAGCGACAAAGGCCGCGCGAAAAGGCAGAGAGACGGCATAAGAGGCGTGTGGTAAAGAGCACAAAACAACAGACCGAATATTAGGAAAACGTCTGAAGCAAAGAAAGCAGTCACCGGTCCCACATCACTTCGCAGAAGGACTCGCAGGTCACGCACCTCGTGCAACAGGCACCTCGCAGACTGAGCCCCAGGAAGATTTGTGTTCAACCCAGGGCTCTTGTGCGCCCTTAGAGCCACAGTATGTATATATATATATATATATTTATATGTATATATATATATATATATGTTTTTATGTACTTATTTGTGAATTTACTTACATATGTATGTATATATATATATATGCATATCTATCTATCTCTCTCTATATATATACATATATATTAGTTCATTTAAGTGTAGATATATATATATACATATATGTATAGGTGTGTATATATATATACACGTATGCATTAAGTTTTGCAACTCCTTTGGAGTTTTAGTAGGATAGAAACACAAGATCACTTTGGGATGCAGCAGAGGGTTCGCTTCCTCTGCAGGGTTTCATGCCCCGGCTTTGGGGGTTCGGGGCTGAGGGCTGAGGAGCTTCCGGGTTCACGAGGTTCCGCAGTAGTCCCTTGTTTTCGTATGTTATAGTATATCATAGTACATTATAGTATGTTAAAGAATCCAATTCGTACAGTATAGTAATGTATATTATAGTATATTACAGTATGCCATAGTATAGTATAGTATACTATAGTATATTATAGTATGCTGTAGTATGTTGTAGTCTGTTATATTACATTATAGTATGTTATAATAGCCCCTTAAGGCTAAGAGTACCCATTTTTCCTACTATGGATTTGGTTTCAATACGGGAACCCAAAAAGAAAAAGGGCAAAAGGAACCTAGCTGAAGGTGGAGGGTTACTGCGGTTCCTTGATTTGGTTCTACGCTTGGGATTGGGGTAAGCCCTTAACCCCCAAATCAAAAGAGATCGGGTTTCGGGGTTTAGGGCTTAGGATTGAGGGAACCCTAAAGCCTAAACTGACAACAATTCAGGGTTCGGGTGGAATTATTCACTCCGGCATGAGGGCTTATGGTTCAGGATTTCAGGGTTCCAGCTTAGGGTAGCTAGTCGTATGGGTGGCTTCATGTCTGAAGGATGATGAAAGTGCAGTATGAACCAAACTACTGCTCATGGACAAAACTCTGCAGTACGTTAAACTATGGGATGCTTCATAAATAGGCATGGATAATGCAGGAATTTGTCCCTCAGCAGTAAGTCTTATAGCTCCTCTACTCAGCATGTTTGAGCTTTAGCTCAGGTACATTCTAATTCACCCAAAACAGAAACTTCGTTCCATTATCAGGATCATAAAGAGCCGTGCGGTAGACCCTATCGGCTCGAGTCTGAGAGACCGCACAGCACTCATCGACGCAGGGGCAATTGACCTGTCTACTTCTGCGTATCGGCAATGTCGGACATGCTTGAAGGTGGTGTCTGGCCCTGAGAGCGTATAGCCCTACATATAACCTACTTACTAAGTCCCCTGCCCCTCCAAGTAAGCCCTAAACCCTAAACCCTATAGATCCCTTTAAGGAAGCCTATAGATCCCCTTAAGGTGCCCTTTAAGAACCCTTACTAAGTCCCCTGCCCCTTCAAGTAGACCCTAAACCCTAAACAATATAGATCCCTTTAAGGAAGCCTATAGATCCTCTTAAGGTGCCCTTTAAGAGCCCTTACTAAGTCCCCTGCCCCTTCAAGTAGACCCCAGACTTTCAAGCAAAGCGGACTGCAGATCCCCACCAGCCTACGGTTTAGGGTTTAGAGTTTAGGGCTTAGGGCTCAGGGCCGAGGGTTTAGGGCTTAGGGCTTTGGGGCCTATAGGGCCTAGGGTTTAGGGTTTAGGGTCTAGGGTTTAAGGTTCGGTTTGGGGTTTGGTGCCTAAGGTTTGGTATTTAGGGCTTAGCCCCATCCTCCTTGCGCTGAACCCCAGACCAAGAGAGCCCGAATAAATAGGAGCAGCAGCAGTTGTGAATAGTACCACTTACAGGAGATCCTCTTCTGGAACCCCTTAGAGGAACCCTTGAAGGAACCCGTCACGCAGAAGTAGAAGCAGAAGTGCAAGCTGAGTACAGCAAAACTTGTAGTTGCAGCAGGGCAGCTGCTATGCCGATGGCTTCGAGAAAAACAAACAGGCTGATGCCTTGAGGCCTTTGGGGGGTGGGGCCTTTGGGGGTTTAGGGTTTAGGGTTTAGGGCTTAGGGTTTAGGGTTTAGGGTTTAGGGTTTAGAGTTTAGGGCCCTGAAAACTCAAACATGCACGGCATGGCCGGTGGATGCGCAGGATTCGTCAGGAGAGGCGGATCGATCTGATGCCGGGGAGCTTCGGAACAATTGCTACAGTCAAAACAGAAAGTGCAACCTTGGTCCTTTCTAATCCTGGACTTTAGTGTTACCTCTACGAACACAAGCCAAAAGACATATCCTTACGGCAAAGAAGCAAATGTCAAGGGATGGACCAAACAATGAAGTCTGAGCTGGAGTTCGACAAGACACAACCCTGATGATACATCCTCCGTGAATCTTTGGGGAGGCCTTTGGGGGGCGTTGCCACAAGTAAATTTCTGGGCCGTGCTGCCGTCTACACTCTCTCCGGCGAGCCGACAAATGCCGTAAAGTGCACCCTACCAGTAATAGCATTGCTGGCAACGAGAACTATGCTTGTGATAACACATATGGAAACAAGCGACAAACTCAAGTTATGGCAGTGGTAGGAAGCATGCACAGAACCAAAGGTCTTTAGGCTGTTAGGGATTCTTTGGGGGGTGGTTAAGGGTTTGGGGTTTGGAGTTTGGGGTTCGGAGGAGGGTGTCCAAAATCTGAACCCTTTCAAAACCCCGTCTGAAGCGCGTACAAAACCATCCAAATTTCACGAAGCCAAGATCAACGCTGAACAGGGATGCCTGCGACTCTGTGGAGAAGCTGAGCATGACTTTGTAGCACAGGAAGGACATCGTGTTCGGCAGCTGCCCAGCCTGTTTCGTGTTTAGGGCTTCAGGGTATAGGGTTTTGGGGTTTAGGCTTCGGGGTTTGGGATTTTCTTTCCAGGTTGTTGCCGTCGGGCTTCCGGTGGAGGGGGTGTCAGTATACTGGAAATTCAACAACATGAAGTTCCGGAAGGCAAGGGGAAAACATGCAGTACAGCACTAAATAGGGTGTAACAAAGACTAGCGACGGCGATATCTACTACGTAAGCGTGCATGATACCGTGCAGTACAAGGTGTCACGGTGCACAGTTCTGTCGGCTGTTGGACTTAGCTGTCTACGGTGACAGTACTGAAAGCCATCGGAAGAGGCTGAAATCCAAACCCTGCAGCGTGAAGCAGGTCTCGGTGCTCCCAGTCCGATCTCCAAAACGGGGCCCAAGTATATTTTTCAGGAACCCTGTGGACACTCACCGAATCCTGCTTCACGAAAATGCTTGGGTTGCCAGAGCTGAAATTTCGGACAAGTAAAGCTTTTCGCATAGTGCAGATTACACTACACAACTGCCAGTAAGGACCTGGTTGGTAAACACCTGCACTCTACGTCTGCACTTTGCCACGAAAGCCCGCCTCAATGAACTTGCTCCTGAGGCTGGAATAGGCATTTGTAGGATTCAAGGAAGATATTTTGGCATAACTACAGAGGGACAATGAGGGGAGTTTAACTTGAACTGGCTCTTTGACCTGCAAGGCAACGGGTCTCAGCTCAGGTTTCGGGTTTAGGGTGAGGTTTGGGCTTAGCGTTTTGGGTTCGGCGTTTGGGGTTTGGGTTCAGAGCATAGGGCCAATGCTTGTTTGAAGGGTTGGAGTGTGGGTTTGACAAGGGCTCGCAAAAGGACCTTGTCTTTCTGATGATTATGGTTCTGCCGTTATCAGAAGCAAAGGATCATCGGCGTAGGCGGCATAGGAAGCAACACTTCCGCAACGCTACAAAGGGGACCTACATGGGCACATTCCTGGTTTCACCGTTAGTGCGTTGCTGACGCAGCTGCAGCTGACGCCGTCTTCGAGACAGCCGAGCCCCTTTCAAATCCTACCGGAAAGGCTTAGCTACCACTATGGGCTATTAGACCTTAAGGGTACCTTAATCTACCCTTAACAGGGTCCTAATAGGGATCTTTAGGGTCTAATAGCCCATAGTGGTAATTAGTCAAACTGATTGATTCGACCGGGCTTGGGGTTTTGAGGCTATGAACTACAGGGTTTAGGGTTTAGGGTTTAGGGGAGATACACCACTGTTTGTAACTATTCGTGAACCTGGCGTCAAGTATACTCTGAACCATCTAAACTCTTACAAATCAATCTGAGACAACCCCAAACAAAAATTAAAAAGAACGTGGAAACACCTACTGCCCGCTTGAAGTATGTGCCTGTGCTGTTTTGGGGCTCGGGCAAAAGGTCAATCGGGGTTCCAAGCAAGCCCGAATTTCTCTGGCTGCCCTAAACCCTAAACCCTAAACCCTGAACCCTAAACCCTAAACCCTAAACCCTGAACCCTAAACCCTAAACCCTAAACCCTGAACCCTAAACCCTAAGCCCTAAACCCTGAACCCTAAACCCTAAACCCTAAGCCCTGCAGCCCTGCAGCCCTGGGTCCCCCCACAGGCATCCGCACCAGCAAGCTCCCCAACAGAGGCAGGTCTTGCAATCGAAGGACTGGCAGCCGCGGAGGGCTTTCCGAGGTTAGAGACGAAGGGGCCATGACAATTAGAATAAGGTTCTGGGCCCGTTCTACTATAAGTATAGTTCTATGGGTTTAGGGGCCTTCATAATTAGAATAGGGTTGTGGGGCCCGCCAGACTATATTTATAATAAGGAACCCCCAAAATAGTAGTATTGGTAATTCTTAAGGCCCCCATACTCTGGGTTAAGGGGCGGTCAGCTCCAGGGGCCATGATGGGTTTGGGGCCTTGGGTTTTCTTTTTTTGAAGGCCTTTTCCAATACGCCGGGGGACGGAGAGCCACATGTGGCAAGCAGGGTTGAGGAATCTTGGTTCAGGTTTGGGAACTGGGATTTCAGGGTTTATGGTGTTGGATCGCGGGCAGGACACCCAAAGCCCAAACAACTTCACGCGAAAACCCCAAATAAATCGCTAAAACCCTACACCCTAAACCCTTGAACCCTAGACCTCAGCCTTCAATCCCTAAGCCCTAAACCCCTAAATTTAAGACCCGACACCCTCACCGCAAACCCTAAACCCTAAACCTTAAACCCTGAAACCCTAGACCCCAAAACCCTTAAACCCACACCCCAAACCCTAAACCCTAAATCCCCCCCAAAAAGAACAAGTAAGCCTTCAACAGCGGCCGCTGCCAAAGGAAGACCCGGTCCGTAGTGACGATGACGTCCGTCGTGGAGTTGTATGGGGACCTGCTCGGGTTTGGGGTTTAGGGTTTAGGGTTTAAGGGTTTAGGGGCTGAGGGGTTTAGGGTTTAGGAGCTTAGGGGTTAAGGGATTAGGGGTTTAGGGATTAGGGTTTAGGCTCAGGGTTTTCTGTTGAAAAAGGATCTAGGATTTAGGATTCCGCGGTTTAGGGTTTTGGGGAGTTTGGGGTCCACAGCGCGGGGGCTTTCGGAGGTGAAGTAAGATGTGGGTTCAATATCCGGGCAAGGGCTCGATAGTTCCAGGTGATGCAATCTTTTTTTGGCTACTTGGGGCCCATAAAACAATGACAGCCGTGGCCTCCCGCGAAGAGTTTTGGGCTTGGTAGGTAAAGAGGGTGTATGTATGGATGGATGGGTGTATGTATGTATGTACATATGTTTCATAGGTAGGCAGGCAAGAAGGTAGGTAGGTAGTTAGGTGTGAGGTGCGTAGGCCTGTATGTTGATTTGCGTGCTTGCTTCACCTAACGGTATGCCAAGTATGTATGCAAGTACCTAGACATGCATGTAACAAACAAGCAACTCTCAAACATGCGCAAGACGGGAGAAACAGAGAGAACTCGAGAGATGTAGAGGGAGGCAGGCATAAAAGGATATCGTGACTGATGCGATCGTTTAAAACAAAACTGCCCTGATTCCACTAAATTGAAAATTAAAACAACGAAACGTTAACCCTAAAGTCCTGAACGGCACACCCTTATGCCTGAACGCCAGAGAGTCCGAAGACCCTTTTCCACCGACCCAAGCAACACACCCTACTGCCTCCCTGGGTTCAGGGTTTAGGGGGTTCGGGTTTAGGGTGTCTTTAACAAGTCTTGTTACGGTTCTGATTCCCCTAAACCCAATGCCCCTTTCTGAGTCGCTGGCGCCAGCACACCCGCCTCGAGAAAGTATTCTAGGGCCCACGGACCCTAAACTCCCTACCGAAGACCTTAACCCTAAAGCACATTACGGTTATCCCTTAACCGCTTCAGGGTGTGGGCTTTAGGCTGCAACGGCTCAAGGGTAGGCTTCGACGCTTGAAGCCCTTGAAGTTGTTGAGGGATTTCTCCCGAATCCCACAAGGTTTTGAAAGGTCCGCATACGGTTTGAGTTTAAGATTTGCTTACCTTTGGTTAGTAGGGAATGGAGGAATGGGGTACAATTATAACTACTATTGCTACCATTCTTCCATGCCCCACTAAACAAAAGTAGGTTTGGGGACCGGGGTGGGCTCGGGGTGCAGTGGGCTTCAGGGCTCGGGGACGGGGTCCTAGATGCAAGGACTATCAGGAATTGGGTTTGAGGGTTGAGGGTGAAGGGCTCAAAATTCTGAGGTTTAGAGCTCAAAATTTCGGGTTAAACCCTAAACCCTCAACCCTAAACGATAAACCCTCAGACCCAAACCCTAAACAGTGGTTGCAGCCCTGCTCCAGTGCCGACCTCCGTGCCGGACCAGTGGTAGAGGGGTGCTTCGTCCTGTCTTTCATGGAGCTCTTAAAAGCCTCGTATCTGGTTTAGGGCTAAGGGGTTTAGGGCTTAGGGTTTATATAGGGGGTTAGGGTTTAGGGTTAGATCAGGTTGAGGGTTTATAGTCTAGAGTTGGAAAGGGTTCGGGATTCAGGGTTAGCCCCAAACGAAACCCCAAACCCCACGCCCTGGCCCTATACCCTCAACCCTGGTATAGAGGGCCTTAACGAATAGAACTGTGGGTTTGCAGTATGTTAGTGGGGAGCCTATAAAGACTACTATTTTGACCAATTCCGGCCCCCATATCAGCCCCCGTCTCCTCGTGGCAGAGGTAGATGTCTGGCGAGCGCCTGACCTGGAGTTTGGGCCAGAAGCCCCGGGCCGAAAATGTGCCTTGACCCTGAAACCCTAAATCCCGAGATCCCGAAAACCCTAAAGCCCTAAACCCCAAACCCTAAACCCTCAACCCTAAACGCACGTCTTATCAGGATATCTCAGTGATCCAGGTTTGCTGGATCAGGGAAGCATGAGTCAAGAGCCCAACAAAAAAAGGTTCCGGAGGCAGGGCATCGTCCAAAGCGTTTAGGGCTAAGGATTTCGGATTCCGAGTTCCTGGTAGACAAACGAATTTCGGAGTTCGGTTCGCGTTTGTGGTGAAGAGTTGGGTAGGACAGGATGTGAAGCCCTACTTTAGGGTTTAGGGTTTAGGGTGCTTTTTAGTTGGGTATTCTAGGATGTGAAGCCCTACATTATATCCTACCAGACCCCGAACCCGATTCTGAAACTTCATCCCTGCACAACCTTTTCGCTACCCCAATCCCTAGAGCCCTACAAACTGGGCAAAACCCTCTGTTCTGCAAACCCCGCAAACGGTTTAGGGTTTAGGGTTAATTACCCCATTGAAAACCAGCAAAAACTACAGAGAATCGTGAAGGTAACGAGTCTAACTCAATCGTGATGTTTTGGGTGGTGGCCTGCGCAAGCTCAGAGTGGGCGGCAAACAGAAATATAACCCTAAACCCTTAACGCTGTTGCTATTGCTTTGTGGTGAGCATCCTTGATGTGGATGTTCCGCCCCTCAAACGCCTGGGTGGGTTAGGGCGACATCCCGTGAGACGCCCTAAACTCCCTAAACCCTAAACCCTAAACCCTACGGTTTAGAGTTTAGGGTTTAGGGTGTAAGGCTTTTAGAGTTTAGAGTTTAGGGCGTTTTTGGAGTTTAGGGTTTAGGGTTTAGGATTTAAGCTAAACCCTAAACCTCTAAACCAACCCTCTCACGCCATCTGAAAGCCGGGCCCCCGGCTACATCGGTTTCTTGCGGGTGGATGTCCCAGACCCCCTTAATTTCCTTGTCCTGGCAACAGCTTCAAAGTAGTGTAGGGGCCTGAATCATTTGAATAAGGTTTTGGGCTCCTCTGTGGTATATTTATAATAAGGAACCCTAAGGAACAGCGCTGGTACTTGGAGCGTCCATGCGCTCAATCGAGTTTCTTCAGATTTTGGGAGCAAGGGGTTGGGGTTCAGAAATTTGAGGTTTGTCTTGGGTTTCAGAAATGTAGGCTAACCTGCAAAGCCTCAAAAAACAGTATCTGAACCGATATGGAAATCCTTCTAATGCTAAGGTTAGTTTTGGGTGTGATTATGTAAGAACTATGTAATAAGTAACCCTAAGGAATAATTAGTCATGGTAATTGTTCAAGCTTCTATATTGTGGGCTTTTGGTGTTTAGGGCTTCAATGAGCTTGGATGTTGGCTTGGGCTGCTGGGGCTTCGCAGCCAAAAGCTGCCTCCAGGTGACCACAGACAAATCATGCAGGATTTCGGCCAAAATTTAGGGTTCCCTAAACCCTAAACCCCTAAACCCGAAACCCATAAACCCATAAACCCTAAACCCCTAAACCCTAAACCCTGTAAGGACGTTATGCCGCAGAGGCTCGAAGACACATGCGATATTTCAGGCTGCCGGGGGTCTTAACCGTCAACATCCCACGCTCAAAATCCGAAATGACAACAAACACTAGACAAAAACAGAAAATTATCCCTTTCTTCAATGCAAGGCTTCATGGAACATCGACCGACTAAAAAAGCATCTGCCTCTGCATCTTTCTTCTTGAAGAGGCCTTTTTCCTCGAAGCGGGTTAGGGGTTCAGTGCTTGAGGTTGAGGAAGGGTCCGGTTTAGGGCTTAGGGTTTAGGGTGTAGAAAGGGAATGCAATGGAAGCTCAGGGGATTCTGCAAAGTTATGAAGGTCACACCTTCCCTAAATCCTAGAGCCGAAACCCGACCCGAAACCCTAAACCCCAACTGTTCCCCACAGGAAGAGATTTCTGAATGCCAGCAGGCTGAAATAAACCTCGCATTTTGCTGCATATGGTAGTTACTAAACTATTACAAGGTTACAAGGGTTACGATAACTTCGAAACACCTCTGGCTTGCTGAATGCTCCATTCAGGGCTTAGGGTTTGGGGTTTTCCGCTCTCACACCTACAAGAGCCCGATGCTTCACCGCAACATACCAATCTAAACACGAAAAAATAGGGCCCCGACGCTAACAAAATCCGATGCACTTAAATTTAGATACAATCACATGTATATCCATGTACGTGTATACATATATGCATATACATATACATATTATGTCTATATATATATATATATATATATATGTAATGTCAACAATAAAGGAGGCATAGCGGAACCCCGAGCCAAATCTAAGCCCAAAGAAGCCGTGTCAGATTCTGATCTGACCCCACGGAGGGTTTAGGGTTTTGGGGCCTGGTCTCGGGTTCAGGCTTAGGATTTCTGGTTTAGGTTTAGGGCTTAGGTTTAGGGTTTAGTTAGGGTTTAGGGTTAAGGGTTTAGGGTTTAGTTCGGGTTAAGGTTTAGGTTTAGGGTTTAGTTAGGGTTTAGGGCAAAGTTTAGGGTTAAGAGCTTAGGGTTAGGATTTAAGGTTTATGTGAGGTTTACATATCATTATATCCTGGCGAGGGGCGACAGAGTTCTTGCAAAGCATCAGCGTATGTTGATCAATGCCAGCCTCCGAGGTGCGGCTAGGGTTCAGGATGGACATACTGCTGTTGAGCAACATCTGCATTACCCTCAGTGCCCTGAACTCAGGGAATGGCAGTGGCATTCCTGTTCTTACGGGATGACTGGTTGTGGAAAAATCAACAGTAGCTCCAGATTTGGGTTTTTCCGAGATTTGGAATTTCAGGATTGGGATGTTCAGAATTTTGGATTCTAGTGTAGTGGCCTCAGTTTTGGGAGCATATTCTAGTGTATTTATATAAGCCCAAAAGTGAAAAGCAGATACTGCGGGCAATTATGCAAACCCGCGCATTGTGAGGGCTTAGGTGCACTGCGTTCCAGGTTGCAGCTTTCGGCCTTAAGGTTCCGTCAGGGTCAGGGATACTGTGACGGGTTGTGGTAAAGGCTACCAATCCGATGGCAGACTGAATTTGTCTTTCGGGTTCGGCGTTCATGGGGAATCTAGAAGAATTGGGAGCAATGGGTTTGTGGGGCTCAAGATCTGCAACTTCCATCCCCCACACCAACTTGTGGAACACTTCTGGCTATCAGCCTTCTTACCCTAAACCCTAAACCCTAAACCCTTCTTACCCTAAACCCTAAACCCTAAACCCTTCTTACCCTAAACCCTAAACCCTAAACCTTAAACCCTAAACTGCCTTCTTCTCTGAATACTAAACCGCAAGCCCTAAGCCCTGATTTAGCTCTGACAGTTGGCTTGGATATGGGAGCTTTCGAAAATAGGGGTACCTTATTTTGGTGACCTTACTGTTGATGGACAAAATCCTGCATGACCCTAAGGACTCTAAACTATGGGAATTATGGTATATTCCTTATAATGGGTAATGCAGGATGTTGTCCATCAACAGTAGGGGTACCTTATTTTGGTGACCTTATCATAAGGATCCTACTATTTAGGGTACTATCTTAGGATCCCCCGATAATCGGAAACTCCCATATTCTGTTGCAACTACCTAAGGACCTACGGTCTTCTGGCTCCAACTTTAAGACGTTGGAGTTTGGGTTGCTAATGTAGGGGCCATAAATATTAGAATAGGGTTTTGGGGGTTCCCTATTACAGTTTTAGTATAAGATACCCCCAAGCCCTATTCCAATTGTTAAGGCCCCTACGTTCGAATCCCAGGACACAAGACCCGTGAGAGATTCTCGCACCCGACACGTTTAACCCCAATGCCAAACAGTGGTTTAGGGTTTAGGGTTTAGGGTCTGTGGCTGAATCGCCAATGGTGTTGGGTTCGTTGCTTCGGGTTCTGCGAACAAAGCGAAGAAGGAAAGGAATAACAACAGTCACAATCAGCATCAACAACAAAATACTACGAAGAATTAGCGATCATTGTCATCATCATCATCATCACAGTGAGAGGGTACAAAACAAGTACACAAAGAAGGCTAGTCGTAGTGCTACTAGCAATAGTAGCTTAGGAGCAGCAGCAAGTGTTGGTAATAGCGTCGCCGGTAGTGGTTGTGGCAGTGGTAGTGGAAGTGGCAGTGGTGCTGGTGCTAGTGCTAGTGCTAATGCTAGTGCTACTGCTAGCTAGTGCTCACATTCTCTCACAGATGCACGCACGCGCATGCACACGCACGCGTGCGCACGGGCAATCAAACGGGCATTGGGACCCCCGTGTATTGTTCAACCAACAATAACAACAATGAAAACAAACACGACGGTGGGTGATGTGGTCTGACATGCAAAAGCACAGTATGGCAGTGCTCGATACTCGTATAAAACGATGTATCGCATGATGCTATAAGTACCCAACCTGCATCCTAATTATAGTACATAACTGTTCACTCGGCGTCCCTGGACCTAGAGCAGCTGCCTGCTGCAGCTTCTCCATGCTGATGTTCATACTCTTCCGTGCCAACATCGAAACGACGTGGAAAACGTCCATAGCATTGCCTGGATCAAGGATCCTCAACATGCGGCCTCAACCACTAGTGACTGGATTCCTTTTCAATCATACACAGCTCCAGCAGCATATGTATCGGAAAGCGAAACCCTGTGAGGTTCATGTTTATCCTCAAGCCCTAAACCCTACTGCAAGCAATTTCGAGGTTTCGGGGTTTCTGCTTAAGGTGGTTGAAAGTTGGGACCTAAAGCTGATCCTAGCCTAGGGAACCGTCCACCAATACTACTGGTCCCATGTCCCTCCCCCTAAAGAAGTGCTATCCATGGCGTTTGCTGTAGCACACGTGGCCCCAAAACCACCAAAAGCATTGAACCACCACCGAGCCGAACCCTAAACCCTGGCCTTAAACCCTTGCTAACTATCATTCAAGTGAACCCCGAGCCCCGCGTGCCGAAACTACACAGTACAAGGCACAAAGAGAGCTTCCCGAATCCCGAGACCTATCTTAACAATAAACACACAAACAAAACAAAAACTGAAAGAGTGAAACGATTCGTACACTTTAGACAACCCTAAACCCTTAACAACCCTGAACGGCCGGCCCTACGCCGCATATCTTCGCCATAAGCAGACAGGCTTGAAAGCACGCCGGCTCGGCCGCTCTGCCGTGTGAGCTTGAGGACGCCCTTCTTGCACTGCATGTAGACCCTGTCAGACGTAAAGGTTCGCGGCTTGGGGTTTAGCGCTCTAGGGCTTGGGGTTTAGGGCTTGGGGTTTAGGGTTTGGGTCTTGTGGGGTTTAGGGTTTAGGGTTTAGGGTTATAGGGCTCGGGCTTGGGGTTTAGGGCTTGAGGTTTAGGGTTTGGGTTCGCTCGGACATTCGTCAGTGTCAGCCATCAGGACTTCTGCCTGCTCAGTGCATGAGGACTAGGCTATCATCTACGGCTTGCAAGCGGGGTTTGCGGCTCGATGTTCAGACTGGGGGTGTCAAGCATCTTGGGCGCGAGGATTAGGCTCTGACAGTTTCTATCACAGACCCTACCACAGGCCCTAAGCCTGTATTCTATACTAGAGTTGTACGGAGCTGTAAGGAACAGCAATACCCATTCTTCATTGAACTCGTATCATAGAAGCCTTGAAGGAACACTCGTAGAACTCTGAAAGTCGGTCCTCAAGAAATCCCCAGGCCCCCAATGTACACCAAGCCGGGACCCGCAATTGTAGGAAGGTTCAAAATTTAGGGTTCAGCGCTTGGAATATCAGTCATGAATCTAACGTTAAAACTACGGTACGTTTTACCCTGATACCTTCATGAGCACAGGTACTACGATGACCTGATCTGATATACCTTGAATTATAAAGGACTTCTTATGTATTCCGTGATTAACGGACTCGCTTGGCAGGTCGGTTGGTACTTTGGGGCCCTCCATGGCAGCATTTGCACAAGCCCCAGAACCCTCACCACCTAGGACTCAGCTCTTAAGGGAACTTCTGTAAAGTCCTGAAACCTCTAGAGACCTGGGGGACTTCACAATAGCAAAGAACACACAAAAACCTAAACTGCAAACCGTAGAAACTCAAGCCACAGCCGGACTTCGCCTTGAATCAGAGATGAAGGTCTAAACCCTAAACTCTAAACCCTAAACCCTGAACCCTAAACCCTAAACCCTAAACCGTGTACAAGCGTGGCTTCTGAGAGCGCAAGAGACTTTTTGCAGGGCCGTCATAGGACTTGTACTGGCATTGTCGTGCTATTGTAACGCCTTTACAAGGGACTGCAAGGGTTCTGGGGGCTTACAAGCCTACATGTCTGTCTTTGCCACGAACTCTACCATACATGTCCAAGGACAATGAAGGAATCTCATCGCAAGATTCCTGTAGGCCCCTCACCATGCATGCGATAAAAATAACTCTAAGCCCCGAGCCCTGAACCCTAAACCCTAAACCACAAACCCTGAACCCTAAACCCTAAACCATAAACCCTGAACTCTAAACCCTAAACCACAAACCCTGAACCCTAAACCCTAAACCCTAAACTCTGAACTGGGACGCTGACATCCCTGGCATGAACTTATAGCCCATGCAACGTTGATACCAAGGCCTCGGCTCGGAGAAAGCGTGAGCTTTGGGTGTGGAAATAGGGTTTAGGGTTTAGGTTTTGGGGGTTGGAGTTTTTTGGGTTTAGGGTATCAGGGCTTAGGGTTTAGGTTTTAGGGTTTAGGGTATGAGAAGCTGGCAGTGCTGAGATTGCTTCTGCTACAGTCGTAATAAGCGGCAGCAAGAACGAAAGATTGGTGCAAAGAACAGCTGACAAACTACCTACGATCGTTCACCACCATCATGAGCACCATGAGGACCATCATCATCATCATCCCAGCCACATGCTGATGAACTACTGTGATTGTGCCTATCGTCGTTGCTATTGTTACTACCACTGTTGCAATGGCGTGATACTTCGGTTGATGATATAAATCCTGCATTTCCCATAATAGGGAATATACCACAATTCCCATAGTCTAGCGTCATTAAGGAAATGCAGGATTTGTATCATCAACCTAATCCCTAAACCGTAAACCGCAAAACCCTATAGATCCCTTAAAGGTACCCTTATAGATCCCTTTAAAGGAACCCCCAGGATTCATATCATCAACCGTTCTTCTCTCAAATCAAGGGCTCGGAGATCCTACAGTCGGGCTTTTGACCTAATATAGGGGCCTTAATAATTGGAATAGGGTTTGGGGGCCCATTATACTACAATTAAAATAAGGAACCCCCAAAGTAGTATAGGTAAATATGTAGGCCCCTATGGTAGACCCCTGCTTAATACACCCCGCTCCCTTAAAAACTCACAAGAGGGATCCTAAGGTCCTTTAAGATCCCTTTAAGTAAGGGAGGGTTTAGGGTTTAGGGTTTAGGGTTTTCAGGGGTCTGCATTAAGGGAGAGGTCAGGTTCAGGGTTTGAGACTAATCACAGCGAGGCTGACGCTCAAGTAGAGCTTGAGGGGGAATAGAGAAAAGCCAAGGGAGCTACAGAGATGGCCACAGGGTGTCCGAAGCTACCGAGGAACAGTGGAAGATGCCAGAACAAACAAGATGTGGAACATGGCAAACCTCATACCCGAAGCTGACGGTTGAGGCGGGTAGCTTAGCGGTTCCAGGATCAGGGGAGAGGATACGATTCAGCGCTTCACATATCCACAAAAGACTTTTCGACCTATAACCCCCTCACATCGCTTGATCCTCCAACCCAGGGGTTGCACAGCATTGCTGTGATAATTGCTCGTCAATCAAGGCCACGGAAACATACACATGATCGGCTTCTGTGCTACAAAAACCCCTCAAGCCTAAACAGTGGACCCTGGAAGTGCAGACAAAGCCCTAAACCCCTAAACCAAAAACCCCAAAGCCTAAACGGTAAACCTAAGCAGTGCAGACAAAGTGCAAGATCACATTCGTGCATCGGCCGTAAAATAGATCCCGGTCGTGGCGGAATGCATCGACCTCTGGGGGAGAGAATGAAGTAGAACCAGGGTTCCCATTTTTGTTCAGGGACATTCCATAATTCAGGGATATTGGAGTCTCTGGGTACCCTAAACCCTGTAGATCCCTTATAGATCCCTTAAAGGAACCCTAACCCTAGGTGTGTAACCAGTTAGGGTGTAGGGATTTAGGGCTTCGCAGGGTTTCGGAGTTGTAGGGTTTAGGGCTTGGGCTTTGGGCTCCCTAAAGACCTCACCTTCTCTCCCCAACGCCTCAACCCTAAACCAAAACAAAACCTAGAACCACAAACCCTACGCCCTCAACCTAAAACCCTAAGCCCTGAACCCTGCACCCCATCAAACCCTAAGCCCAGAAGCCCGCTCAACACCCAACAGATGAAGGCCTTACTGATGTTTAGGGTTTAGGGCTTAACGTGATTGTATATCATGCTCTAACTAAGCGATGGTATTGCTAATGCTCCAAGTCCCTATATTCGAACCCGTAATAACAACCTTAAGGAAGCCTTAAATGAAGCCACAAAGGGCTATTGTTAGTTCTTCCAGCCCCAGAAACAGGCGCCAAAGCCCCCGGTAGTAGCGTGAAGCCCTACCCAGCGAGCCCAGCACCTCCTCAGTCCAGGAATACAGGAATACCCGATACACGGTTCCTTCATGTTCCTTCTATGACTATCTATTATGATGCCCTTTTTCAAATCCGGTACGTCTTTCAGGGTCCAGGTATACCCCAAGTCAACAAAGTGAGATAGATCGGCAAACCCATAACCGCCCCAAATTAGGCTTAGGTTTATAGAGCCAACCGGGTGTATACCCCCATTTACTGCGTCCCATGAGCCTCTAAGCAAACTCCAAACACTCCTTTGCAACTTTAAACCCTGAAGCCGAAGCCCTGGTTCGTAAAATCTCAGTTTTGGGTTTAGGGTTTAGGGTTTAGGGTTTAGAGTTTAGGGTTTAGGGTTTAAGGTTTAGGGTTTAGAGTTTAGAGTTTAGGGTTTAGGGTTCTAAAACCTTCACCCTGGACGGCGTCTTCTGGATCATGAGCGGGAACCCCAAGTTCCGGTTTAAACCCCTCAACCCCAAACCCCTGCAGTAGATGGCAGAATTATCCTCATGCCCCTAAGCTAAAGCACAGGGAATCCCAGCACTAATCATCCTAAGTCCATGTTCCAACTTTCACTATAAACTCCCACAGTCCGAACTGGGGGCATGGCGCGAAGGTCTACGCCCAGGAGACTAGTCCCAGGCAAGCGGAACTTTTGGCCTCTGGGACGGTCTCAGGTTTCAGGGCATGGGGTTTAGGGCTTAGGGTGCAGATTTTCGAGCTTGAGGGCTTTGGATGTTGAGGGTTTGGGCATAGTCACAGGAGCTAGGTTTTAGGTTCGAGATAGGGTGCAAGGGTTCGCTGCCTCGGATTCCCATAAGAGCCTTTTGGACCATGCACGTAGAGGCGTGAACGCCAAATCCAGGCGCCCGACGGATGTAAAAGAGGCGCATATCGGTGACGACGACTGCATGCATCGAGTTCTTGAACTCCACGAAGAAGCCTGGATAATCTCTTTGGTCTTTCGGCTTTGGATTTCGTCTAGGGTGTACGTTTCGGACAGTCAGGAAAGTTTCGGGGTTCAGAAAAACACAGACTTCGCATCTCTGGATGGTCAACATTGTGGCGAGCTGCAAGCCTCGAACCTCGAGCCTATGCCAGTACCTCCTGACTTGAGTTGAACATGTAAATCCTCGGTGTTCGTCTCACAAAGCTGACCCTGAAAACTGCGCAATGCAACGCTGCCCGTAACAGAAATGAGGAAAACAATGATAGCAGGGTGACAAACCTTGAACTTCAACCCTACTCTCATTAAGGCCGATTCTGAATCTCAAGGTCTTTTGTAGGCCTTCTTGCTTGGATCATGTTAGGGTTTAGGGTTTCAGTTTAGCGCTTGAGCTGCAGGGCTTGGGGGTCAGTGTTTACGGTTTATAACCTGGGCAATAGAATCAATGGGTACCCTCATCAGGCTCCTACATGCTTTTGATGTGGACTTCCTGTCTTTGCAGGTATCTCCCTCTAAGACGCCAACGTATCCCCGCTGAGGCAGCAGCGGAACATGAGATGCAGGATCGCAAAAAGCAGTCCTGCAGCGACTGCCTCGATAACCTGACTCATGAGGCTTTCCCAGAGAGCCTACCACCCTCCATTAAGTAATATCCCTTACATCAGACTACTAACGCCCCTATCAAGGCCCCTATGTGTTCCCTTAACCAATTCGCTCGCTGAGTTCGGGGGCTGGGGCTTACGATATCGGATCTGAGGGGGGCCCTCAGAATGTTGAACTGTTTTTTTCCGGAGGGGGGGTGTATACTGTACTAGTTGGAATAGGGAACCCTAAGGCAAAATATTGGCAACTGCTCAAGTTCAAGCCCCTAATTTAGGGTCCATAGTTTATTCGGCTTAAGGCCCAAAGGTCTGCTCGGCTTAAACGATGCTTCAGCGAAGTAGAACCCGATCGCCCCGAACCTGAATGGCAGGAGCCAGACGAGGCTTACATAAGGATTTAAAGGCAAAAATCCTCCATCAAAAGCAGAGCTAGTTGGAGACATGTACTTCCGTTGCCTTTGGCAAGCCCTCAGTTCAGAACCAAGGACTTGAACCTATGCTTGCTTCATGCTGAAGGGTTCAGGGTCTCGGGCTCAAAGTTTAGGGCATAGGGTTTTGGGGTTTTGGGCTTAGGGTTTGGGGTTTGGGTTATAGGGTTTAAGGTGAAGTGCTGAAGCCTCTTCAGAACCACCAGCCAAAGCCTGCACCCGTCACGGCTAACAATTCAAACCTGAATTCCAGGATCCATAACATCTTTAAAACTATATTCCAAAAAAGTCGGCTCTCGTGAAAGAACTTGCTTTCATTTTGCCATGAAGGGGAACATACCAAAAGTAACAGCTAGCCCAATCCATCCAGCAACCTCAAGGCCAAAAGCTTGGGCACTGCCCCCAACCTGTAACAGCCTATACTAGGGGGTCATAGGAAGGGCTGCATTTAAATATACCACAGATATTATCTATCTCTTACAGTGTGGGGGCAATACTCGCCTCAACCCAGAACCCTAACTCCTGACCTGGAAACTCTACACTCTTCGAGGTTGAGCTCAAGAGCTCATTGAGACTCCTCACACAGAGTTCATCAATGGTTGAGTTGAAAGTGCGGTGACCTTTCTCCTTCAGGGGTTTAGGGTTTAAGGTCTAGTCTCTAGTCAATGTCATCCGAACGGTGCTGAGCACGTGCTCCTCAACCCGGCAACCCTCCAAAACGAACTCGATCCCCCAACCCTCATCGAAACCCGTTCCCCTCGACCTTTCACTCAAAAATCCCGCAACCCAGAACTTCAACCCTAAACTCCAGAACTTCAACCCTAAACACCCAGCATCTCCACTACCGTCGCGCCTTGCTTGCCCCAACGAGGGTGTGATCTCCGACTTCGATGGTGTACGTGGGCGCGAAGAGGAGTGCCTCAAGGGCGCAAGCGAATCTTTTTGTGGGGGGCTTCGGGGGTATAGGGTTTGGGGGGGCTCAGGGGGCTTAGGGGGTTTAGGGTTTAGGGTTTGTATTGCAGGTTTGGGAGCCATATGAGGGTTTAGGAATCAGGTTTCGAGGTTTAAGGCTCAGGAGATACGTTCGCAGCGGCAACGCATCAAAATCAAAACCCAGAATGGCGACCTAGTACACCCAGGAAGTGCACGGGGCCGAGTGAAGGAAGGGATGCACCTGCCAGACACAACTCAAACCACTACTTGCTGGGGGTCTGTCTGATTTTGCTGGTCAAATCTCATTCTGATATCCCATCCCAACCAAAATCTTGCCCCGAAACTAAAATGCCCTGTGATGCTGAGACCCCTACTTGAGAGCACGATGACCTGCCGCCACAAATCCCGAAATCCGAATCTGAAAGACTGAAAGACTAGACCTAAGCCCCCTCCGAGAACCGCACCAGGCCCAGCACGATGAGGCCGTAGAGCACAGAGGGGCCCAGGTCAGAAAACCTGAGGTTAAGGGCTTGGTGGTCAGGGCTTAGGGTTTGGGGTTCAGGGTTTAGGGTTGAGGCTTGTAGGGGGTTTCGGGTGTTTAGGTGTTTAAGGGCTTGGGCTTAGGGCTTTATCTCATACCGTCGGATATGCTCTTAGCATATGCATAGTTGGCACCGTGCCACTGTGCTCAAGATCCCCGAAACCCTGCCCTAAACCCGAAGGGAGTTCGTGCCGCTTAGTTCTGCAAACCATGCGTTGCAAAAAGCGGTATCGTAGACTCTTTGGGTCGCGGAGGTGTGGTGTTTAGGGTTTACTTACCTACCAGAACCTAATTGCTGTTTTCGCAGGGTCCCAGCAACTTCCTTTTCGTGGTTGATCATAGGACCCTACAAAAAAGGAGGTTTTGGTAGGTTAAGGTAAGGTTCAGGTTCTGGTTTTACCTTTCAGGGTTTACATACGGCTTGCTGCCGTCATCGGAAAACCCATTATCTACTACCACCGGACAAGACCTAAATTTTAAACCCTGAGCCCGGTGTATGGGTTTACCCTAAACCGCACGACCCAAACCTCAAACCCTGCAACCTCGCCCCTTCCAAATCAAAAACAAACAGTTCGAAAACCCTCTTCCAACAGGATTTTGGGTGTAGGGTTGGGATACTAGCTTTTCGAGTCGGATGTACCGTGTATGGTTCGGTAGGTCCAAGGATTTGGGAAGTTGGTTGAGCAACATGGTCAAATTCATCTGCTGCCCTACACCGCATTGTTGAACTGCGGCTCAGCTTGGTACCTTGCGAAACCCTTGTTTCGAGCAAGCACCCGCTTAATTTTAAGGGTTTTGCTCTGAAGGCTGTGCCTAAAACAAGACCCTACATAGGGGCCTTACTAGTTAGAATAGGGTTTTGGGGCCCATTATACCGTAGTTAAAATATGTAAGCCGCAAAATAGTATTCGTATTTATTTAGGCCCCTACTATAGAACCCTACTATAAATCCCTTATAGAGCCATTTATGGAAACCTTTAGAGGAACCCTGAGGAATGGTATTAAAAATTATTTAAGCCCCTAAACTAAACCCCCATAATACCCCTTATAGTAACCCTTATAGAGCCCATTTAAAGGAACCCTTAACAGAACCCTTTAAAGGAACCCGATAGTCTAATTATTTAGGCCCCTATATTAAACCCTGGAAGTGGCCTCATCCTTTCCATCTCGGACCACGCAGCCACCACCTGCACCAGGATGGTAGGTTCATTGGGCTGAGGATATAAATCCTGGGGTGCCTTTAAAGGGATCTATAAGGGTACCTTTAAGGGGTTCCTTTAGGGGATCTATAGGGTTTTAGGGTTTAGGGTGTAGGGTTGATGATATAAATCCTGCAATGCCTTAATGACCCTAGACTATGAGAATTAGAGTATATTCCTTATTATGGGTAACGCAGGATTTATATCATGAACCATAGGGCAACTGTCTGTGAGTAGGGTGATAACGCGTAGAATCAGAGCAACAACAACGGCAGCAGAACTACCCGTCGCCTTTCCTCCCATGTTCTTTGCAGACAGTTTAAGGTATAACATAGGGTATGGTAGTAATTAGCAACATCATTATCCCCTTACAGTCCCTATATGAGTATACTTTAGCAGACCCGAAGGCCCCTGATAACTATCAAGGCCCCTATATTTGCGTTAAAGCTTTGGGGTTCAGGGTTTAAGGCTTCGGGCTGATGACAAGAACAGCAGAGACTACTACTAAACCCCCTCACCCAAACCCGAAACGCCCTAGACCCTAAAACCTAAACCCTAAACCCCTAACCTGGTCCGGGTATTGGAAGACCCCAAACCTGACAAGCCCCATCGAGGCTTCTTTGACGGGTTTCTGCAGGGGCTCTTTTCAGGCTTTTCAGACGACTTTTCGTCCGGGGGCCTTGACAATTAGAATGAGCTTTTGGTGTATACCATAGAATACCTTTAGGGTGCAGGGTTTAGGGTTTTAAGTTTAGGGTTTAGGGTTTAGTAAGACAAGGAGCCCGATGGAATGATGTTAGCAACCATTCAGCCCAGGGAGCCTCAACAGCCAGTCATAAGAGCCCTTGCATCACTCTTGCAAAATATATAACCCAAACACAAACGATATGACTTCCGAATACTAACACCAGCGGCCTCTTTTTGAAGTTCAAAGAACCAAAACCCGAAACACATATTCTGCTTGGTCTGGCCCGCAGAATTGCACATTTCGGGTCTTCACTCCAGAGCCTCCCCATCGGAAGAAAGGAATAGCACGGGGGGCCGGAACTGTCAGAATAGGGTGGTGGGGATATGCGACCCATACAACGATACAGGGACTCAAACGGGATGTCACCGCAAAGTACTCAAGCTTCGATGGGATGAGCGACTTTTGCAAACTCCTGCCCCGCAGCTTTACCTGGGCTAGGCTTCAGCCAGGATAAGGCTCTGAGAATTAGCTTGGGGGTTTAAAATCTTGCGGTTTTAAGTGATGATTAGTATACAGAAGATGCGAAATGCCTAGAGATGAGATTGGCCCCAAACCCCAAGCCCTGAACCCTACCCGGCGCCTGCTCCTTGTTGTTGGCCGTGTCGGCCAAGCCAAGTGCTTTCACAGGCACATTCACCTTCCTCAAATGCAGACAGCAAGGTTTAGGGTTTAGGGCTTTAAGGCCAAGGGGTTAAGGGTTTAGGACTTACGCTTTATAGGGGCTAAGAGCATCGATTGAACATGCGCTTCAAGGAGTATGAACTCACTGAGTGCTTCGAACTGGCACCCGACATCCAGACCCTAAACCCTTAGCCCCTAGACCCTGAAGATCCAAGATACCTTCGACGACCGACCCAACCCCGCCTCTGCCTAAGAAGAAACATGCATACAGACGTGCACATGCGCATAGCATTGAACAGAAAGCAGGCGAGCTGCAGGAGCATCTTCGCGAAATCCATCTCGACGATGGATTTCTCCGCGAGGAACTCCTTTCCGGAGCTCGACAGGTTTAGTGTTGAGGGAGATTTGGGGAGGTTAGGGCAGATAGGTTTAGGGTTTAGATCTTAGGGTTTAGGGCCTAGGCTTGGGGCGTTCAGCTTGCAGTTCGTGGTTTGGGATTGTAGGGTTCCGGAGTTCCGGCTCAGAGCTTCGACTTGGTGCTTGGGGTTTCGGGCTTAGGGTTTAGGGCTTAGGGCTTAGGGTTCAGGGTTTAGGGTTTGGGGTTTAAAGTTTAAGGTTTAAGGTTAAGGGTTTAGGGTTTAGGGTCGCCTTCGAGCGGTTGTCGGGATCAGCCCTTTCGGGCTTCGCTTGGTGGCTCTGGCACGAGCTGAGGGTTCAGGGTTTAGGGTTTAGGGTTTGGGGTTTGTTTTGGGTTTAGGGTTTAGGGTTTAGGGCTGAACATTGAAGCCTGACCAATTTGAGCAGGGTCGAAACCCAAAGCCCTAAAACCCCAAACCCCGAAGCCTTAAAGCCCAAAACAGGTGTCCATATGCTGCCCTCAACTCCAACACCCCGGGACCCGACCCCTAAACCCGAAACTGCAAACCCAAAGAGTATAGAATCCTTCAGGGAGGGTAGGGATCCTTAACGAACCTTCAAGATCCCCCCTAACCCTAGACCATAAACCCATGTACGAAGGGAAAAAGAGAAGTGCCTCCCAGGTGGGCATCTGATTCTCCAAGGCGTAGGCCTTCACTCCCCGATCCTGGCTGTTTTAGGGCCCCAAAAAAGCACATAAGCAAAAATTAGGATAGGGATATCCCATATAAACCCCCTTATAATGAAGCCCAATAAGGTAGGGATATCCCTATAAAATGCTTATGCTTATGTGCTTNAGCACATAAGCAAAAATTAGGATAGGGATATCCCATATAAACCCCCTTATAATGAAGCCCAATAAGGTAGGGATATCCCTATAAAATGCTTATGCTTATGTGCTTTTTGGGTCCCTAATGTTTGGGGGTTTAGGGGTTTAGCGGTTTAGCGGTTTAGGCTCGGGGAAGCTCTGGGTAAGGGAGTCACCCCGAAGCCTGGCTTTAGGGCTTTGGGCTTAGGAGTTTAGGATCTGATGCTGCTATTGCTGCTGCTGTACTTTACCAGTCCAGTTGTACTGCTATGATTAATAAATGCGAACCTATCACCTGCAAGAATCTAGCCACGACCAGCAGCCGCTGAACACCAAGATCTAAACGCTGAGCCACAAACTCCATGCACACCCTCAGCCTGCACCTGAACCCCCGGCAACCAACAAATGCAGACCCTGAATGCGAAACAAGCGTGAACCATCAAGACTACCCCTAAAGACAACATAAACACAGGGACGTTGGGGTGTGGGGTTTCCCGCATTTTCCGGATTCCGCATGATAGGGGCTGGCCATAGTACCCCCAATATAGGATCTTTGTGCAAATCCGATCTCTGAACCCCTCAACACTAAACTTCACTCAACCACTAAACCCCTACTTCCTCACCCGAAATCGGAACTTAAGCCCCCAGCCTGCAAACCCTTTTAAGCCCATCAGCCTGCAAACCTACCTATTTTAATCCTTAACCCCAACCCCTCAACCCTGAACCCTGTAAATCCTAAGCCCTAATCCCGAAATCCCAAACCTAGAACTCGAAGCCTTACCCCCATCCAAAGAGAATCCTGATCGCAACCCTCTGAACTGTTCTGGACCACGCCGTCCTCATCCTCGCCGTCGATGTTTAAGCTGGGGTCTGCCACGACCTGCTGGTCCTGCTCTGTTTAGGGTTCAGGCTTCAGGTTTCTTTAGGTTGAGGGTTTGGGCCCTTCGGATGTTCATCTTAAATGAGTCTGGAGGTCTGTTTACAATGAACGAGAAGCAAGACTATACAGCGACAATACTTCTAATTCTTCAAACCGCTACAATAGCGTTCTGACTTTAGGTTTCGGGTATTTTGGTTAGCTGCGGATGGCTGAGGATCTTCATGGTGGAATTGGGGACTCAAACTCTCGAACTTGGGTTCAGGGTCAAGGATATAGGGTGTACGAGATTCAGGATTGGGGTTTCAGGTTTCAGAAAGAACCAAACAGGGTTATCGCACATAGACTTCTTGGAAGCTTCTCGCTGAATCACCTGGAAACTGAAACCATAGATGCTAAACCCTAAACCATACTATCTCCTTCAATAACCGGGCCCAGAAAAGTTTAAACTTTCTAAGATAGATCAAATATCTACAGGCCTAAAAGTTTGAAGTTCCCCCTTGGTTATCTAAGCATAAGCCATAAGGCCCAAGCCCGAAACCTGACCCGTTCAAACCCTTGGCCTAGACCGTAATCATGCAATAAACCTCAACAGGGATCCTAACATTCACGCCCTTGCCTTGCAGAAAGAAGGCCTAAGATAAAGGTGCCTAAAACCGAAACCTCAAAGCTTAAACCCTCAACCTTTCTATCGAACAACCTTAAAGCCCTGATTTGAAACCATATAGTATCCCTTTGTAGAAATCCTTGAGAGGAGCCTTATAGTATCCCTTGAAGGCTGCAACATTCAAGGGGCACGAAGTAAGCAGAACCTGAACTGAGCGGTCCTCTGCTTCGTTGTCCCAAGCCTCTAACAGGGTCTGTTTAGGGTTTAGGGTTTAGGGGTTTAGGGTTTAGGGTCTGTAACAAAGAAGCCAGAATAACCAGTGTGAAGAAGACGGAATAACTATTCTTCAGGGTTTGGGGTTTACGATTTAAGGTTTACGGCTTAGGGTGAAGAAGCTGGAACAACTATTCTTTAGGGTTGCTTCTCATAGTTATAGTATAAAAGACTCCAAAACCTCTGTTGCGTTATATTCGTTTTCCGGGCCCTGTGTTAGGGTTCAGAGTAAACCCTAAGCCCCAACCCCAAACCTTAACCCCCAAACCCCCAAAGACCCCCCTCCTGTCCCCCGNTCCGCCCCCTTGCCCCCCCCCTTCTTTCAAGAGGATCTTTCCAGTTATCTGGTAGGGTGTAGGGTTTAGGGTTTGTGAGCAATGTAATTTCGATTAGGGTTTAGGGTTTAGGGTTTAGGGTTTAGGGGGGTTTAGGGTTTGTGCGCGGAAATCGCGATTAGAACTGAATTCCTTAGGGTTCCTTGCTTTCTGAGCAGGATAATATACTTCACAAGCCTCAGTCCAATTACTAAGTAACCCGAAATCCTAAGCCTAAACCCTAAACTAAACCCTAGAAAAACCTCAGCCCTGAGATGCCTCTGAACCCTTGCTGTAGCCGTTTGGACTCGGTGTTTTCAATAGCGGGATTCAACCAAAAAGAGTTAGGCCCAGCGCAATTTTTCGGGGTAGCCCTGCAAAGATCAGGGTTCAGGGTTTAGGGGTTTGCCCCTGCGAAGATTTGCACTCCCCTGAGCTACCGTGGAAACTGAAAAGCATCTTATAGACTAGAGAAACTAGGTTACTGCTTCATGGCTTCGGGTTCGGGCTTGCGGGCTGCAGGCTTGGGATCTGCTTGCCCTGATCCTAAGCTGTTAAACCCCCGAACTCCGAAGCCCAAAGGCGGAACCCAGAGCACCACAGCCAGCCCCCGTTCAAAAAAAAACAACGAACTTCATCCAGGCTTTGGGGTTCAGGGTTCGAGCTTCGGTTTCGTCTTTAGGGTCTTCAATGTGTAGGTCAGGTCCTCGACCAAGAATGTAACCCTAAACCCTAACAAGCCCCAATATACAAACTTATGCAAATCCTGTAAACAGCCTTTAAAGGAATTTGCGAAACCCTATCAACCCAAACCCAAATCCTAAACCCTGCACTCCCCTACACGGCCCCTACACCCCAGACCCAAACCCGTGCGACCTCTATGAAGAGCTCTTCCAAGAACTTGAGCGCCAAGGGCTCCGAGGAGGTGAAGTCGGAGAGGGTGCTGAAAAAAGGCAAAGAGCTTGGGGCTTAGGGAGGGTTGAGGGTTTGGGGAAGGTTCTGGGTTTTGGGTTTAGGGGTCTTTTTGGTTTTTCTGTAACGGTCTTCTTGGGTTTAGTACAGGAGAAGACAAAGGTCGGTTTGAAGCGCTCTACAGATTCTATGGGGTGGTCATGTGGTTTACAAACCAAAACCCTTCTGTTTTGAGCCAGCAATCAAGAAATACCAAGAGAGCCCCATGGTCCGTGATCAAATAAGATCTAGCCTTGCATAACTTACATATTTCCGAGCTTGGTGAGGCCCGGATCCCCTCTCCACAAACCCTCAACCCTAGGCCAAGGGCTCGGCTCCGGTGTGAAGCAGCCGCAACACGTCGGGGCACGTTGGCACACGATCTGGCGGTGAAGGGGTTTAGGGAGGGCTGGGGATTAGGAATTCAGAGGTCTCGGGCTTGGGTTTTGGGGTGAACTTGTTTGGAACCCCAAAGCAAGACGTGGCATGCATCCAGACCTCCACACTGCACACGGAATCTAAGCCGCTTCCACAGCAGCAGGTAGCATACCCTCTAAAGATTCCGGAGACGACAGCAGCGTAGAACAACCCCGCCGCATCTTCTCCCGCTTCGTGATTCATCAGTTCACGTTTAGGGCGGAACCGCATGTACTGACGGATCTCAACTTCTCCTTCACGGGTTTTGCCAAGATTTGAGAGGCCCTGGCAAGTCTCTTTAGGCTTAAACCCCGAACCCTAAACACTGAACTCAAAGCCCAACTAAGCTCAAGGTTTAGAGCGCAGGGTCCGAGCTTTAGCTCAAGACGGAGCCTCCAAGTGCTCACTGGCTGATGACACGGTCATGGCATACTTTGCCGCCTGGCACAGGTCGCACAAACTTAGGGTCAGGGGTTTAGGGTCTGGAGATTCACTGTCCGTGAATTTCACACCACTACGATAGTCACTATGACTATATACCACTATCACGACCACGACTATTGTTACTGCTACTGCTACTGCTACTGGTCCTGCTACGGCTGCGGCTACGGCTACGGCTACTGCGACCGCGACTGCGACTGCGACTGCTGCTGCCACTGCGACTGCTGCTTCTAATCTACCACCGCCACTACCACGAACCACCACCACCGCCGCCAGGGCCACACGACCGCCAAATATTAGCATGAAGAAGCGACTCCGATTCTGAGACTCACGTCCACGAGCCCGAAACCCTGGAGCACGGTATCTCAAACATGCAGAAGCTGCCACGAAGGAGAAGAGAAGGGCCCCAACATCGCCCACGACCTCAGACTTCAAAGCTTCTGGGTTTCGGGGGGGCCTGGGTCCTTTGGGTGCGGGGTTTTCACATGCCAAAGCTCAAGGAATCGCGCGAAGTCCCGGTTGCAAAGCAAGACATGAGGTGTTAGGACTTAAGCCCATGTTGGCGCCTAGGGTGAAAGGTTTACAGGAAGCTCTGAGACTCCAGAGTTTGGGGTTTAAGGGAGGTCCTAGGCCCCGCTCTTCGTTTAGGGTTTAGGGGTTTAGGGTTTAGGGATCTTCATGCCCTACACCCTAAACCCTAAACCCCAAACCCTAAAGCCCTGCAGCCCAAGAAGTGCCCTAAGCCCCAAGAAACAGAACCCTGGAGTCCGGATCCCAAACGCCCCGCCGAAAGCTTCGAAGTCACGCTCAAACAGTCAAAGCGGGAGGCCTGGCGAGCCGAATATGGAGCTCTGAATTCAGAAACTCCAATATCCCTTGATTAAGGAATATACCTTAAATTATAGTAGGATCCCTATTATGCTTTCAGGAATATTCCTTAATTAAGGGATATTGGAGTCTCCCAATAAACCCGATTCTCTGCGGTGTCCACTGGTGACGCCAGGTCATTAACTCACAGAATTTGGTCCGCGAGTGGCCCAACACCCCAGTCTCATCATGAAAGCGCGTATGTTGGACCCTATACAAGCTGTTTCAGCTATTGGAGCACCTACAATAAAGCCCAAACTGAAACCTCCGACCCCAAGATCTTTCACCTAGATCCAGTCAAGACAAGAAGCCGACTGTATTCAGGTGGTGTTTAGGGGTTGGGACGGTTAGGGTTCAGGGTTTCGGCTTCCTGCTACTCATGATGATACGGGTAATGTAGGAATCTCATTAGGAAGCCCTGTCCCTTTAACCCCAAAATTTGTAGAATTGTAATAAAGAACCCTAATACAGATCCAGGGTTTCATAATCAGGATCCGACATTATTCATTATTAACCCCGAAGAAACTCAGCAGAGCTGTTTTTTCTCGCCCCTGGGATGCCTCGAGGATGGTCTTCATGACTTCATACCTAAAAGAGTTCGATAGCTGGTTTAGGGTTTGCGGGCTCAAGGGCTTTAAGGCTTTTTTGGGAATCCTTGTAGAGGTTCCTCAAAGGGCTTAGGGCTTGTGGAGTTTGGCGCTTTAGATCTTTGGGGGCTTGGGGTGTGCACATGTAGTGTTGAGGCTTTCAAGGCTTCAGCTGTAGAGCTATGGCCTTCGAAATACGTAGCTTCCTCTCCTTGCAGGACTTAGGCTTAGATAGGGGCGTGATAATTAGAACAGGGCTTTAGGATATACTGCACTACACTTGCATAGGGACTATAAGGGAATTCTGGTGACTAATTATTCCGACCTGCATAGTTCAGGCAGTTTTGGTGGCTGGCTTCTCGTATGTTCTCCTTCTCCTGGAATGCTGCTGCGAGTCTCCACCCAAATTGTGGTTTAGGGTTGAATTCCGGCTGTTGCCTTCAAGGAACTTGCCAAAACAAGGCCGAAAACCCCTCAAAACAGGCAGAAGAAGAGAACCCTAAACCCCTGCCCGCAAACATGTAAGCCGAAACCCGAGTCTCATCCCCTGAAGAAATTAGCGGAACCTTCATGGTGAATCGAGCCCGAAGTCTGAAACTACTCAAAACCCAGAGGCCCTGATAGGTGGCATAGAATTGTTCACATGGTTGTTCATGTGCTTGTACGAGGCATTTCTCGGTTGTCATGAAAGGTTTATGGGTTTTGTGAGGGTGTTTAGAATTCCTCAAGCTCTTTTCAACAGTTCCCCGCCCTCATATGCCACCCCGGCCTGGAACTAGCCATGCACTATGCCTACACGACCCACCAGACTCAAGATCTAAGGGTTAGAGTTGACGAGTCTTGAAGGGGACCTAGTGGTCACACTCACGGGACAGGTCTGCTTTAAAAGTAACACCTGCAACAAAACTCTATGTAAGTTTGCAGTTTTGAAGAGGGCTTCATGCCCTGCGGAACAAAGCCCCTTCAAATTTATCAAGAGCCTTAGAACTTCTAAGAACCCTAAACACCCCTAAACCCCAAACCCTAAACCCCAAACCCCCCTAAACCCTCAGCCCTGAGCCCCAATGCCCAGAACCATCTAAGCTCTACTCCCCGCAGCTCTGAGCCGACATCCACTGACCAAGGCATGGGCCATCCGCCCCCGAAGATATCCTTCACCGACAGCAGGCCTCGGTATAGGTTGTACGGCCGTTTAGGGCTCAGGGTTAGGGTTTAGGGCTTAGTGTTTAGGGTTTAGGGTTTAGAGCAGAGTGCGAGAGCTGCAGAGCACGAAAAGAAACTTCGCAGTAAGTACAACATGATAATGGCAACCGCGCGAGGTGGTGAACAAGAAGAAGACTGAAACAGCCAAAAAGGAAACCGCACACGACGAAGAGTCATCGCCCCGATCAGTCCTAAATGGTAGTAGCACATTGGCCATGGTCGGCGAGCACAATCGCTGAGAGCTGCGAGTGCAACACCAAGCTGCACAATAGCAAGCACCGTTTGCAATGATACGTTCGTATACTGAACCGCAAACTTCTGCAATAGTATACTGGCATAGGCACGGCACAAAGACACCGAGCAATTTGCAGCAGGGTTGCGCAACCCTTTACCCTAAACCTAAACCCAAAACGCTCGAACCCTGATAACGAATCCAAGATGCAGCCGCCGCAGCAAGTGCCCTGGCAAATTGACGACTAAACGAGACATTCCTTTGAAGGTTCCTTGAAGCCCCCCTCTAAGTTTTCCTACAAGGTACTTCTATAAGGGCACTACAGGGTTTTAGGGTTTAGAGTTTCGGGGTCAGAGCTCGAATCCTGCCTTCCTTGGCAAAGACATCCTTCTAGCATGCTTCTCTACAAGCAGTCCTGAATCCCTAACAGTAATCCCTAGACCCTGAACCGTTGCTTGAATGCAATCCGCCCTAGAACTGCATGAGGGCTGAACTGCGAAGAAAGGCCTTAAACCTCAGACCATGCAACCCTGAACCCCATACAGCCTGGCTCAAGCTGAACATGGTGTAGGGCTTTGGAAGAGTGTTGTTCGGCTGGAGGATGCATAGCCAAACATCCAAGACACTTTAATTTAGCTGTACAGTTGAAACTACATGGTGCTGAAGGTAAAGTGGTTCATGCAGGTGCCTTGTAAACCCTTCTGTGACCCAGAAACCCTTCAGAAACTTAGCTGTCAAGGGCTCTCCAGGTCCAGGTCATAGGGCCATAGTTATGAAAACAAAGGCTTTGGTGGATGCTACAGTTCAAGGATATGAGGAGAAATACGTCGAATAGTACCAATGATACTCATAGGAACCGTCATTACTACAGTTAATATCATGACTATCATTACTATAACTGGAGGTAACCCTTGATTTAGAAGCCTAAGTAGATACTCATAGTCTGCCTTCCTTAGGGCTCCTCGCACAATTACACTATCATTACTATAACTGCTCATTTAGTTTCTTATTCCGCCCCCTCTACAGAATGCTCTCGCGAGGCCTCGGAGTGTCCGTACTGCAGGCAGATGGCCATCACCTCACACGCATCGCGCAGAGAGTGGGAGTGAGGAGTGGCATTGAAATTGGGGGTTCTAGAATTCAATGTTCGGTAAGGGTTCCGTTAGGTTTTCGGTTGTTGGAGCTTCGGGTTCAGCATTTGTTGGTTTCGGATGTATGTTCCTCAGTTAGGGCCCTTATGCTCCTCAATGCTGGCTCTGTCGGTTTTACTGGAGGGTGAGTTGGGGTCTATGTACACCCGAAACCGTCAACCTAAGCCCTGAACCCATTATCCGCAGCTCTACACCCCGGGCCCCTGAACCCGAAGCCCTAACACCCCCTCCACGGCCACACCCACACAGCGCAGTCGCGTTTCGGGATTTTGAGCTGTTGGCCTGAAACTCTCGGAAGTTGAGGCTTCGGAACTGCTTGAAAACGCCATGAAAACTGCAGGCATACATGGGATGTGGCGTCTACCCAGAGACTTCAATATCCCTTAATTAAGGAATGTTCTTGAATCAAAATAGGGATCCTACCATAAATTTAAGGTATATTCCTTAACTAGGGGCATTGGAGACCCCTACACCCTAAACCCTATAGATCCCTTACAGATCCCTTTCAGGGATCCCTTAAAGGAACCCTAGGTATTCCTTAAGGGATCTTGGAGTCTCTGAGTAGCTGGTTTTCGGTTGATGGCACCAGATGGCAGCTCTGGGATAGCCTCCAGGCCCGAGTTTCAAAGTCAAAAAAGATGAGAGGTGAGGGCCCTCATGAAGGTGACTGGGTTCTTGCTAAAGGATTTAATTTAAGTTACCATAATACGGAAACCAAACTAATTACTATAGTCGAAGTTACCATAATAAGGAAACCATGTTGTTTATTGTTTACTATAGATCCCTATTATCGTAACTTACGTTAAATCCCTTACTAAGAACCCAGATGATGCTACGCCTTTCTGACCCCGAAGTCCCGACAAACTGACATGATACTAAAAAGCGTTCCTTGGGTAGTACTTCAATGTATGGAAGACCATCTTACAGGAGGTTTAGGGTTTAGGGTTTAGGGTGGTAGTATAACGCTGGAATACTATGGCTGCAGTATGCTTTGCCATGATGCGCAGAACTTCTGCACAACCAGTGTGCAGCAGCACATGCAGCAGCACAACTACACTGGGACAAGCAGCAACAGCACCAGCACCAGCACCACGACCAGTGATGACGTGATGTAGGGAGCACTAAAGGAGGAGGGCTTGTTCATGAAGGGTCCACGTTAGTTTCATGACAGAACATGATGGCCTCGCTGTTGGTGACCATCTCCTCAGAAGTGTAGTCGGTCTCGTTGTCTTTCGTCTGCACACGCGGGGTTTTGGGTTTACAGTAAGGACTTCAGGAATCAGGATGTAAAGGCTAATCAAGCTGACAAAAGCCCACAAGCCCGAGCCATGCAGCCTAAGAAGCCGAAGCCCCCAACTCTCAGCCCAAACCCCAAACCCTAATGCACCTAAGCCCTACTTTAAAAGAGAAAGCTAAACCGGCTTCAGGGTGTAGGTTTGCCCTGGATCACCGCAGGGTGCAGGGTTCAAGGGTTCCGGACTTCCTGAAGCCCTCAACCGAGGTGCACAACTTCGCCTCAAGCGCCAATGAGCCTTCGTTTAGTATTTAGGGTTTCGGGTCTAGAGTTTTTTTTTAGGGTTTGGGGAACCGGGAACCCCAAAACCCTCAAGACCAACCTTGGGGACGGTCTTGGTCTCGTAGTACTGCACCCCTGCACAGAAATCGGCATCGTAGTCGATGCTCTTGGCCCACTCGGTGCCTCAGCCGAGTTCGAACCTTTGCCTCAAGTCTTGGGGAGAGAATGTGAAGGCACTCCGGCCACGCCCCAGCCTGAAATATGGCCCGGCGCAGGCTCTTGAAGCACATCAGCTATCAAGACATGAAATTCAACGGGGCTATAAAGTCGTAAAGCCATGATCTCACCGCTTTTCGAGGCTTGCATATCGGAATCTCAGAAAAGCAAACTCCAACATAGACCCTAAATAGCAGAATCCTTATTGTAAAGACCCCAAACCAGATACCCGCAGTACCAAGGGCCTGTAGGCTTGAGCGGGGGCAAGGCCCTAACTTGGCTTCGGGCTACAATAAACATAGGATGGTGTTGATGAATAACAAGGTTCAGGGTTTAGGGTTCCTTACTTGGGGGTGTGTCTAAACCCTTAGCGCTCAAGCCTAATGATCCTGATTGCGAAACCGACTACTCAGGGTCTGTACTGGCCCTATTTTGTGGAACTATCATCTGCCGTCAGGAATACCAGGTACTTGCATGGGTCTTACGGGACTGAGGGAGGTTTACGCTGCTTCTAAAATTTCGACACGAGTTTCTAGGGCATGAAGGCTGTATGGATCATTTGGTCGTTGGCGCAGAAACAAATGCAGGAAAAGTGCGTTAAAGAGTTTTGGCCGTCTCAACCAGCACTCGCGACCCCGGTTCTGACTGCACCTGGCCACCCCGCCCCTAAACCTTAAACCTCACCCAAGAGAACGCACACAAAGTCCGTGGAAGTCTCGGAGCCAAGCATTTGGAGACCGTGCAATAGGCCTTCCTCAGTTTGAATCCGGTTCCTGTAAGGGTTCTTCAAGAGTTATTCGTAGAGGAGATCCTAGAATAAGGGTGCTAGTATAGGGCCTGACTTTCTGGAAAATGGTCTTGGGGCATACTATACTATACTTTTTTAGGGACTACACTGGGACTTGCTTCTTCCTCAGTGTGCGCCGGGTTTAGGCTCAGGTTTTGGGGTTTATGGTTTCGGGTTTAGGGCTTGGGGATCGTGGCTGTCAGGGGTTTAGGGTTGATGGGTTTGGGTGTTGTCTGTCTGTCAGGCACATGCCTATGCGCAGTTCCGGGCCGTCGGTTTAAGTCGAAAACAGAGGCTGAACGCATGTATAGGGCCTGGAAAAATTAGTAACAGTGCCACCTTTTAACCAGTATAAACTATAACAGCACAACATACCGTATACCCCAAGACCCATTCCAATTAACTAGTAAGGCCCGAAATGGGAGTTTCCGAAAATAGGGGACCCTAATATAGCATCCTAAATAGTAGGATCCTTATTATAAGGACCCCAAAATAAGGTATCCCTAATTTTCGGAAACTCCCAAATCTGTGCTCAGGGGACACGAGGTTCGGCTTGCGGCTTCCGGAGTTCTAGCTCGGGTTTAGTGGAACTGGGCGTAGGGTTTAGGGATTACGGCTGGACAGGGTTTAGGGAGTAGGGTTTAGGGTGTGGTGTGGGGTTTAGGTTTATTTCAAGTTTAGGGCTTAGGGTCATGAAGAGCCCCAGAACCGTAAATCGAAGCGGCGACAGCATGAAATGTGCAGGTCCCAACACCTTACCTTTGAATATTGCAAGCTTCTCGTCGGCGTCCTTCTAAATCAACTACAAGAAAGCATTCAGCGTCTACCTCTATGTCTGATTCCCCGTGCATGGAAACCCTCATGCAAGTAGCCGGATACCCGGAGCCCTTCTGCTAGTCTTGGACCCAGATTCAGAACTATCTGGAGCTCGAATGTTGAAGCTGGCACTGAGCTCGCCGCCCCTCCTCAATGCCTGAAGGTGCCTCCACGCAGAACTCTCGCACCTCACCGCTTCCCACACCGTTGGCGACAGGATCTCAAAAGGATCCTGAATCGTTTCAGGAGGAGTTACGGAAAAATCTACGAATTTACGTAGACCCGAGTCCCTTTATCCCCAAGACCTTGAAATAGACTACACCCTAAATCCTAAATTATAAACCCTAAACCCTAACTTCTACGGTTAAACGGCTTTGAGGGCTCCCATCGCTCAGGGATGCCTTCGGGATCCTTAGACCTTCGAAACTTCTGGGCCTCTGGGGACGACGGTTCAGGGGTTTAGGGGGGGGTTTAGGGGTTCAGGGGTTTAGGGGTTTAGGGGTTAGGGCTTGGGGACCCAAAGCCCCTTAATCTACGAATTGACCGCTCACGTACGAGTAAAGATGCCCGAAAACGTAGTTTCAGCTGCATGCAGGAATATGGGGCTCTCTGGATACGCTGCGCATCTTCGGCTCCCTGCAGCGATTGATGTTAGATTCTCTTGCCGCCTTGTGCTTGTCGGCTTGGGTTTACAGGTTGTTGAAGAGGACTGGAATTTGTTCTTTTCTGATGCTCTGAGTTGAGGGTTTGGGGTTCAATAGTATTGCATATCGAGGTGGCAGGTTTTAACATGGCTCAAGATGACTGACCAGGATTGGGGCGCGTGGTCTTTGGGTTTGAAGTATAGACCCGGTTTCCCGAAGCCCCAAACTTAAAACCCTTGAACCCTAAACCCCTAAACTCTAAACCGTCAAACCCCCAAACCCCGAAACCCTAAACCCACTTTAAGACACCCCAAGGGTCCGAGTCCCTAATTATCATATACTCTCCCAAATGCTACTATCCGAAACCTAAGGACCTAATTATTGGGTCCTTTGGACCCTTAAAACCCCTAAAAAACCCTGAAAACCCCTCAAAAAAACCCTTTAAAGGAACCCCATTTATTGGGTCCTTTGGGCCCTTTGGGACACTACCCCACCGCAAAAGTCCCGCGCCGTCGCCATATGCGAGATCTGCACCACCTCGGGCTCGCTGTCAGCAAGAGACTTAAGGGGTTAGGGTTTAGGGATTTAGGGGTTTAGGGTTTAAGGGTTTAGGGGTTTTGGGTTTAGGGTTTAGAAGTATTTTGTACTATGGTTTTGGGATATATTGGGATTGAAAAGGACTACTGTTAGCATAACTGGGGCAAAGCTTGGGGGGTTTAGGGTTTAATGTTTTGCGGTTTTTTTACGGTTGCCATGCACATCCAAGGGCAGCGTGTCTTTTGAACAAATTAGGCGAGCGCGTCGGCGCAGTCTCCAATTGTAGGCTAAACTCGGGGTGCAGCTGGAGGTATTGCTTAAGTCCCAAGATATCTCTTCTGTGTTCCGGGGCAGTTTGGTCAATATGTGCGTGGAGTGCTGGTAAAATCCATTCTACCATTTGTTCTAGCCAATAGCGTTGGGGGTGTCCTCTACGCGCAGCCCTGGCGAACTTGATTCTGTCCTTGTAGCCAGGGGAAAAGACCACGTGGTGTATAGGGTTATCGGGCGGTGTAGCCAGGATTTTGCAGAACTGATGGATTTGTTGTTCCATAAGGATCTGTGATGGGAGTTTCGGTCTACCTGCAAATGCCCAAACGCGTCTGTTGCTGACGTGCGAATAATATGAGGCTTTGACTCCTATGCATCTGCGAAGATATCTGTGGTACCATCCGTCAATGGTTTTGAAATGCTTNGGGTGTCCAGGCTGTAAGTGAGGGATGGGACTATGGTCGACTGGAAAATTTTGATCTTGGCACGTGTGTGTAACTTACTTCGCCAGAGCTGCTGTAGTTTCATATAGGCGGTGTGACCCATAGCTTTGCGGTCTTCGATGGCGGCTTTGGTGGGTGCGTCCCAGGTGACTTTGGTTCCCAAGTATTTAGAGGCTTCTGCTTGGGGGACTGGGTCGCCATTGGCAAAATGTAGAGTTTGCNAGGTGTTCTGTTTTTACGGGATTCAACAACATGCCGTACAACGTTGCTTCTACTTGTAAAGCCTTAAGGAACTCGTTAGTTTGTTCCGAAGTGACACCCATAAGGAGCGTATCGTCGGCATACTCTAGGTCATATATAGGTTTACCGATGGACCAAGTGTTTGTGGGGACCCCGCCGGCCCTAAGACGAACATCTACGTCGTGGAACAGAACCGTCATGACCATTTTGTACAGATATGGACTAAGAGGGCAACCCTGGCGGATACCTGTGTGCGGTGTAGCCTGTTTGACTTCTCCAAGTCTCCCTCTAATATGGAAAACTTGTGCTGTGTACAGATCCGAGACGATATCTACATAGTGGCGGTGTACTCCGAGGCGTTCTAACGCTATCAGCATGGATTCGTGGTCTATTTTGTCAAAAGCCATACGCCAGTCCAGGAACAAGAGCTGGAAGCTGCGTCCTGTTTTGAGCGANGCTATCAGCATGGATTCGTGGTCTATTTTGTCAAAAGCCATACGCCAGTCCAGGAACAAGAGCTGGAAGCTGCGTCCTGTTTTGAGCGAGTAGTCCTGAAGTCTTCTTAATATGAATAGCGGGTCCCTAGTTGAGCGTTGTACTCTGAAGCCGTACTGGGTGCCTCGCAAGTGTTGATCGTGAGCCCTAGCCAGTCTCTTCTGGAGGAGTGCCGCATAAATTTTATAAAGGGTGCTGAGNTATAGATGCTGACTACAAATGCATCCTTCCATTCCTGCGGAACTTTCTTTTCGGTTAGGCATCGGTTCACGAGCCGTAAGATTTCCAATTCGCCAACGTAATCTAGGAGGAGTATGGTTCATTTTTTATGTCGTCTGGTCCTGGGGATTTATCCTTCTTGAGTGTTTTTAATACCTCGGAAAGTTCTTCCATGGAAAAACAGAGCGGTGTAGCCTCTGGGGGTGGATGTAGGGCAGGGGAGTCTTTCAGTAATTGTCTTTCTTCTGGCGTGACTTCTGAGGGGCCCCATTGGGTTTCTGAGAGGTACTTAGCAAAAGCCTCGTGCTGCTTCGACCACGGCACTGGTTTTCCGTC
>BGNK01002885.1:62414-72669 GCA_003297005.1 Symbiodinium sp. clade A Y106
GCGTCCGGATCCATTGCCGTTTGAGCTTGCGCGCGACGTTTTTGAGCTGGCGGTGGTGCGTGAAGGCCTCCTGGTCGTGGTTCTGGCGAAGTCGTTTGTTCTTATGCAATTCCTCCGCTAGTTGCGGTGTGATCCATTCTGCTTTCGGAGCATACTTGAGGGCTTGGAAAGTGGATTGTTCTGCTTGCTTGATAGCGTGTACATATTTGGCATTATGAGCATCTAACGAGTTGGTTGCGGCGGTTGGTTGATTAGCTGGGAGGGTGGTGGGCGTAAAAGGCGCCTGTTGTGAGCTGCGGCCTCCGACCCAACACACTTTAGGACGGACCGCAACGGCTCCGGGATGATCTCCGCCGAGGCACACAGGAGTTCAAGCACCGCGTCCCTGATGTACTCCTTGGCAGAGCGGTTCAGGTCTCTAGGGATTGTGAATGGCTGCGACAGCAGCGCCAACACATCCACGACCTTCCACTCAGTGCACAAAGCGTTTGCCATCAGTGTGGCCGTGTCTCTGGTCTCGCCGTCGCCGGAGTTCAGGCACCTTCCGACCTTTACGATGGCCGTCGTGAGCGGGCCGGCGATCTCTGAGACCTCAAAGTCCAATCTCGACGGCACGCCAAAGCCACCTGCGAACTCTGGCAGCATCATCAGGGCAGCGACCTCCTCCGGATGGATCGTCGACGAGCGCGCGACTGAGTTGCACACCTCCATCGCGCTTTCGAAGACCATAACCAGTTCGGACTGCACGGTGTCGCCGGTCGGGATGGCGGCTGCCCTCGCTGTGCCCACTATCTATCGCGTCTTGAGTGCCTGCGAAAAACTGCGAGCCTCGGGGCCAGCATTTCGAGAGGATAGCAGCACTCTTTGGCAGCGACACACCGTACTGGAGGTACTGGCCAGTGTAGGTTCCGTGCCTGGAGCCGACTGTCGTCTTCACGACATCGATCTCTCTCGATAGCAACTTCCATGTGCTGGCAGTGTGTTCCAGGTATTTCTCCGCACGCGTGGCAAGCACGCTTGCTTGCTCGTTCTCTGCGGAGCTGAGCTGCTTGACGTCGTCGTCGATCACGCAGAGAGCCCTAACGACCGTTCCGCTCGGGATGATCTCCATGCTCTCGGCCAGCTTGGCAACGAACACGTCCGCCCATTCGTGCAGCAGCGTCGACAACTTTCCGTCTTGACCCTGACAGCCGCCGTTGCCGGCATCCCACTCCGCTGCCAGGCCCCTGCGAGCCATGTTCACGCGCCAGCCCGTGTAGAGATCGCCACTCCTCTTCATGAAGCCGCCTCTGAAGACATGGCCCACGGCGTTGGCAAGCTCAACGTTCGCGGCAGGGTCCTGTGTCGGCGACCACCCCGAGATATCAGAAGACTGGAGCGTGGTTCTGCAGTTGGGGCCGGCGATCGTGCTCATACGGAACCTATGCATTTTTCGGAGGACGGACGTGTACGGAAGTATCGTACTGGGCTGAAAATGAAACTTTCCCAGCGTCGTCCAGTTCTGCTCCGCGGATCGCATCAGTTCCTTGTATGGCGCGTTCGCCGTGTATGTCTCCCGTGATTTGAGGAACCCCATGTCGCATCCTGCAACGCACTTGCAGAATTGCAAGGATGGAGGGTCCTCGCCTGCGATCACGGCGTCGACAACGCTTGCAAACGGCGCCTGCGTTTTGCGGTTTAGGGTTTGGGGTTTGGGGGTGTAGGGTGTTAGGCTTAGGGTTTTGGGGTTTTGAGTTTTCGGTGTGGGTGTTTAGGGTTTTGGGGTTGTGGGTTTGGGGTTTGGGGGTTTAGGTTGCTCCTCCGTATAAGGTCGCCTACCAACTTCAAGCTCAGGGTGTAAAGCATTCCCAGCCGAAACTACAACCCTGATTCCCAAACCCAACCCCTAAACCCGAACTACAAGCAGCAAGGACCAGCCACTCACGACTCATAAGGTTTCTAGGGGTCTACAGAGGTTCCATATGGGTGATGTGAGGTGTTGCCAGGGTGACGTACAGTGCTTTTCCTGGGATGCTCTGTGTCAGGGAAATAGCTCCTCTTTTTATTATGTGCATGCGGAAGCCAGGCAAGCTCGACCTTACTTTAAGACTGCAACCCTGGTACCCCGTGCAAACCACAGTATATACTATGTAGGCACATGGACCCTTAGGCTTTGGCTGGCTGCACCTGGATCCTGCCAGAAATGAGGGGGGGACATGCGGGAGGTCTAGAACGGCACAATACCTTTCTAATACCCTTGCAGAAACACCCAAGTCGCACACCCGGTCGAACCAGGTGAAGCAGGCATCCAGTGTGGTCACCAAGAAGAGGGTCACCGTGAGAATTGTTACGAACCTTAGGAACCATCCGAGGGCTTTCCGGCACTTCATAGGGCTTGATAGAGGTTTACTGTTCAGGGTCTGAGGTTTACGCTTAAACGAAGCCGTCTTTCACTGCATAAGGAGGTTCCGGACAAACAGATCCCGAAGACCTTTGCATGAGTCCACCAGGCCGAGCACATCATTGCAAGGCCCTGAGCCTGAGACCAACTCAACAGCGCAAGTATAGCATAGATCCTCCCACGGTCCAAAACCCTGAAGCCTAAACCTGATAATTCAAACCCACTTTAGCATGAACCTGAGCATCCGGCAGAGGAGAGAAGTTGGTGGACTGCGCTTCCTGGACCGGACTTTATATCAAAAGCAGTCTGCCAAAAGAATTCTAGGTATTCTAGGTTGAAGGTCTTTGGTGGTTCATGGCTGAAGGGTTCCAGGCTTCAGGGTTTGGGGCTCAGGGCCCAAGGGTTGAGGGCTTCAGGGTCTCTGCCCCTGGGGGGACTATTGGTGTTTCGGGCTCACGACTTGTGAACGCTTTGCCGTTGACATTAAACCTATGAACCTTGAACGCAAACCCTTGCCCCACCGTCCGCAATCCGAAGCCCGAAACCCAAATATCCGAAACCGAAACACTCGGTCACAAGTGACGCAGCAAGAATAAACAGAGAGAGGCATGTCTTTCTGTACTTTAGGGCTGTATTCGGGTTTCAGGGGGTTGGGTTAGCGTGTTTCGGGTCGAATTTTCAGCTTGTCGGGGTTGAAGATATGTGGGAGTTACCGAAAATAGGAGACCCTGGTATAGTACCCTAAATAGGGATCCTGATCATAAGGACCCCAAAATAAGGTACCCCTAATTTCGGAAACTCTCATGTGGAGCTTTTGGCTCACGGCTTTGGGTTTAAGGGTTTAGGCTCTGAGAAGCGGCGAGCCCCTAAACCCCAACACTCTGAACACCTAAAACCCCAATCCCCAAACACCAAACATCCCCCACCCCCAAGTCACTAAGTCCAAACCCTAAAACCCGACACCCAGACCTCCCAAACCCCAAATAACCATCCATCCAAACTAGATAAGCGCCTGAAGACTTACCAATATCATTCCTCAGGGCTGCAGTATATATCCCAACCAATCCTATCCACGAAGAGACCAGAGGCTACTCTCATCCTAAGCCCCAAACCCTAAACCCCTAAACCCTAAACTATAAACCCCTACACCCTAAACCCTAAACCCTAAACCTCTAAAGCCTAAACCCCTAAACCCCTAAACCCCAAACCCCCCAAAACCGTCAGACCGAAAGTGCAGGGACGTGCAGAGTGCCTGGACCTTCTGGGCCTTGGAGTTCTTGCCTCCACCTCGGCCGTCGAGCTTTGATACTGTAAGGGGGTACCTTTTTTGGTGGTTTAGGGTTTTGGGGGTTTAGGGTTTAGGGGTTTAGGGGTTTAGGGGTTTAGGGTTTAAGGTTTGGTAGTTCTCTAAATCAAGGCCCCTTTCAAAAAATACTACGGCACCCTTATAAAAAGGGCCCCTAATAGGGAGATCTACCCGGAAGAGCAGCGGAAACTCTTCGAGACTCGAGCAGGTTCCGGGGGTCTCTTATACTCTCGCTCTAGCACCCTCGAACCCCATAAATATAGGGGCTTTAATAATTAGACTAAGGGGTTTTGGGGGTCTATTATACTTTGATTATACTAAGGAACCCACAAAATGGTATTGGTAATTTTTGGAGGCTCCTAGATGAAACCCGAGACCCCGAACCTGCAGCAAAAGTGCTACTGAGTCTTCAAGCCCGTCCCAGAGAGCCCAATACCTCTCAACTAAGGAATTCCTTAAACCCTAAACCCTAAACCATCATATAAAGGCCCCCGTAATTTGTGGTATATGCCTAATTGAAATAAGGAGTATTGGGCTTCCTGGATCTACTATGCCAAAAGACTGCAATCCGCGATCTGAAGGCCGGAACTGCCTCTGAAACCAAGCCGAATGCCGAGACGAGGGTTTACTGGTGCAAGGTTTAGGGTTTGGGGTTTGGGGTGTAGGGACTTATAGTAGAAGCCAGAAAGTTGGAACATCATTCTCCTCATGCCCTTAAGGTAAATTATAAGGGATCCTAGCACGAATCCTCCTAAAGCCATGTTCCAACTTTCTGGGGTTCACTGTAGGNATAGTAGAAGCCAGAAAGTTGGAACATCATTCTCCTCATGCCCTTAAGGTAAATTATAAGGGATCCTAGCACGAATCCTCCTAAAGCCATGTTCCAACTTTCTGGGGTTCACTGTAGGGCTTTGGTGGCTCAGGGATTTGGGGTCTAGGGCTTTGGATTTAGAGTTTTTGGGCTAAGGGTTCAGGGTCAATCGAGTTTGGGCTGCAGCAGGGCTTCGGGTTTAGGGCTTAGGGTTTCCAGCTAGCTTACGGCTCTTTTTCTATAGAACCCTATGATGCCAGCAAAGGAACCGTATTATAGAACTACCAGACTACCCTTGGAGGAACCTTATTCTGGAACCCTATACATTATAGAACTACTGTGCTACCCTAAAGGATCCTTACTATTATAGAACCCTTACCCTAAACCCTATACCCTATACCCCAAACCCTGAACCCCTGAACCCTCAACCCTAAACCCCAAACTACGCTTACAGGAACCCCCTGGCCCCGGGCTTCCGAGGGCCGCCGCGGCCGGATCGCAGAGCTCGGAAGTTGGCACGGGGCCTTTGGATGCTTTGGGGATGAGAGTGGTTTGGGGTTTAGGGCCTAAGGATTAGGGTTTAGGGCAGAAGGTTTAGGGGTTTAGGGTTAGGGCCTTGGGGTTTAGGGTGTAGAGCTTTAGGGTTTAGGCTGTGGGTTTGGGGTTTAGGGTGTTGGGTTGTGGCCTTAGGGTCGTTGGGTCTAGGGTTGAAAAGCTACGGGTTCAGGTTAGCTGTGGGGCTTTGGAGTCCGGTGCTGAGCCTCGGTCGGTGCAAGCCTGGAACCCCAGAATCGACACCCCGAGCCCAGCAATCCGGACCCAAAGCAGCGTCGAAGCCAATACTCAACACCCCTATCTAAGCCTCAAACCGACACCCTAAACCCTAAATCCTAAACCCTAAGTCTCAAACCCGCCACCCAAAACCCTCACCGAGAAGCACCTCCCCCCCAACCTCGAGCCCCAAACCCTAACCTCATACGGTTTTGACCCAACACCCGCATCCCGAAGCCATACTGGTAATTCTAAACCCCCGAACCACCCAAAATTGCACAAGAACAACGAGACTTGGCCTGCGGAGCATCCGATCGTCAGCCCCACACCATCCAGAGCGGCCTGAACACCAGGCTGTTTATGCACTCACAGGAATTCTCGTGAAGATGCAGGCTTAGGTGAAAGGGTTCGGACCGGTTCGGGGTTTGTCCAAAGCCTAAAAGTTAAGCCCCGGATCCCTGAGAACCCGCTGCACCTGCCCCGGGTACTTCCCGAAGTAGAGGCGCATGATCAGCTTGCGAGCAACTTTTGCCCCAGAGATCGTGTACCTCCAGGTTCATGGTTTGGGCCTGAGATTTCTTCCTCCTTTTTTTAGGGTGTAGGGTGACAGGTATAGGGCTTAGGGATTTGGGCTTGGTGTGTATACGGCTTTGGGTGTTTCGGGGCTCAGTTTTGTGGCGATAACTTGGGTTCGATGCATCCTGATGTTGACATGCAACACTGATGCAGCTGAAGCACTTGTTGGTCAGTGCTGTCACGCTCAGCGACACCATTTCCAACAGAATCAGGTGTCAGTCTTCATAACTCTGCACCGTCGTGATGATGATGTTGATGATGCGATGACGATGACGATGATTGGTGATGATGACGATGATGATGATGATTGTGACGATGATGACGATGATGACGGTGATGATGATGACCATGATGATGATGATGGTGATGATGATGGTGATGATGATGACGATGATGATGATGGTGATGATGATGGTGATGATGATGATGACGATGATGATGACGGTGATGATGATGACCATGATGATGGAGGTGGTGATGATGGTGATGATGCTGGGAGGAGGGAAGGAGGATGAGGAGGAGGAGGAGTAGTAATGACGTTTCTGATGGTGACAACCCCGAAATCCAAGTTCAGGGCCTTGGGTTCAAGGTTCATGTCCGGGTGTATCCTTGCTAGGGGCACTGGATGGAGGAGACCGTCTCAGCCTTGAAGCTTTGACGCGAACGGGTCGCCTCGGTGATTAGATCGCAGGCTTCGGGCGTTTGGGATTCAAGGCTTTAGGACATTTAGGGTTTACGCATTTAGGGTTTCGTGTTTTCGTATTTAGATCCAGGGTTTATGGATTGGGGTTCAGGGTTCCAAGCATTTGGATTTAAGGTTGAAAAAGCGGGAACATGGTGCTTGCCTGTACAGAGTAGGGTATGTGTCAGAGGTTCATAGCATACCCCTTCTAGTGCCTTAGATACTTGCAGAATAATGTCTAATATACCCCAAGACCCTGTTCTAATTTGGGAGGCGCTGCAACACGCGGCCCGACGTTCCACAGACAACATAAGACAAGACAATATACCTACAGGGCCCTAAACCCTAACAACCCCACTCTAATTCTCGGGGCCCCTGTGTAGAGCTTCGACCGGATCCGGCATGAACTGTTCGACTCCGCGGATGCGCAAGACCTCCCCACACTCTACAGCTCTCCCCGTGGGGTTTAGGGTTCACCGTCCCCCGGGACGTTAAGGTGATGTTGCTGCAAGAAGCATGAAATGCTTCAGACAAAGAGATATTGGCCTTCTTAAGGAGCTCGAGGTTATATCTAAAGCATCAAGACTCCCAAAAGAGACCTCGAGTTCTAGGGTGACGGGTTTATTTCCCTAACCCCTAAACCCTAACTCCTAAACCCTAACTCCTACACCCTAACTCCTTCACCAAAAAAGCCCTCAACAGCTGACCGACAGGGGCCCGGCATAGTCAGCGGGCCAGTGCCTGAAAAACTTGCAAAGGCTTTAGGGGCTTCGGGTTTAGGCTTGGGGGTGCAGAGTTTACGTTTAAAGTTCCTTTACAGGGATCCTACAAGGGATCTATAAGGGTTTAGGCTTGGGGGTGCAGAGTTTACGGTTTGGGGGTTCAGGGTTTGGGAGTTCAGGGCTTGGAGGTTCAGGGGTTTGGGGTCTGGGTTCGGGACTTTAGGGTTTGCGGTAACCCAGGGGCTCCAAATTCCTTGACCCAATCACCCAAGGCCTAAAACAAAACAGCCTAAACCTGTTCGGGATTCAGGGTTAAGGGTTCAGGGCCCAAACCACATGAAATCTGAGCACCTGTTTCCGAATTGGTCCGAAGATACTCCAGAAGTCCGACGCCTTGAAGCCTTCAGCTTCTATAGGCACCTTGATAATTCATGTAATTATTTATGAATCCTGTAAGGATTCCTTCAAGGAACCCATAAGGGTTACTGCAAGGCTTCTATGCTACAGAGCTGACAACGAAATCCGAAAACGATTCTGAGCCCATCCAGTTTTCGATCAATCATTTTGGGGGCTGGAATCTACTGGAGGGTTGTTCAGCACCCTTGCAAAAGCAGAAAGAAAGCTGTAAGGCCAGCATGCAAGCCTTAACCGAGGTTTGGGTTCAGGGGTAACCCTAAACCCAATATCCTAAACCCAAAACCTTAAACGGTGTTCCAAATCTCTTGCACAGGCCCGAGCGTGTAGAGCCAACACGCGGTTCCAATCAACAAGGATCCCTCGGAGGGAGCAGAATAAGATCAGGGTTTAGGGTATGGCGTTCAGGGTTTGGGGCTTAGGGTTTAAGTCTAGAAATTGGCTTTGAAGTGCCTTCTTGTTCGTCGCACGCAGAAACAGAAGAAGACAAGTAAGAACCGGGATAATCCACTTAGAACAGTGGACTGGGCCCCCAACCCCGAGTCGTTTAACAGCAACCCCTTCGAGCAAGGACCCTAACCGAGCTGTCTCGTGTTTACCGGGGATCTCTTAACCTCACAAGAACACGAAGACGCAGAATGGCAAGAAGAAGGAGAATGGCCTTGGGAATGGCAGAACGGCTTTCATGTTTTGGTTCCTGCTCTTGATGTCGGGAGATGGGCCCTGCATCAGCATCTTGCGTCTTGCGATTCAGGGTGAATGGCTGCTAAGGCTACAGTGTGACACATGCAGGAAGAGTTGAAGATCGAGTCTTGCAACAGACAGGTTCGAATCTGGATGACCATCCCTGCGGCAGAAGGTTCAAAAAAGACGGACCCGAAAGCTGAAAAGATGCAAAGACCAGGCAAAGCACACTTCGTCATGCGACCATGGTCTCTTCGTCATGTTATCTTTTTAACACTTCCCGAAACCCTTGTGCACCAGCAGGCTTTTACGAAACCCGCCAACCCTAAACCCTACACCCCAAAAGCCCACCGCAAGACCCCAAACCTAAACCCTAATCCAAACCCTAAACCCTAAACCCACACCCTAAACCCTAAACCAAACCCTAAACCGTAAACCCTAAAACAAACCCCAACCCTGACAAGCACCCTGGGCTCCCGGCACCCACCCCCATGAGCACGGCCGAATTCCGAGCAGCCTCGTCTCTTCACTGCGGTGTGGGGGGGAACGGTTTAGGGTTTAGGGTTGAGGGTTTAGGGTTGGGAATTGGGATCTGGGTAGTTCTCCAAATTTGGGTTTCGGGTTTGGGGTTTGGAGACTATACGTGACCATAAGGGAAGCTCTCTAAGTGAGGCTCCCCTTTTGCATCCCCAAAATAGTGCGGCACCCTCATAAAAAGGATCCTGAGCGAGACCCTAATTAGAGAACTACCCATTTCGGGTTTAAGACGCCGTTAGGGTTCGGAGTTCTGCGAGTGGCAGCCTTTCTCATCAAAATCTGAAACGGTTTATAGTTCAGGGTTTAGGGTGTAGGGATCTAGAGTTTGGGGTTTAGGGCTTAGGCCAGTTAGGGCATAGGGCTTAAAGGGAGGCCCACGAAGAACCCTACCAAATCCGAAACGGAGCCTTGCCATAGACTTTCTGGTCCAGCTCGAGTTCCTGCAGCATGTCTGTCTCGGATTAGGCTCCACTCTCAAGGTGTAGGGTTTAGGGCTGAGGGTTTTGGGGTTACGGTTTAAGCGACATTGAGAGTTATGTTGAGCGCCTTGTCATTAGCGTTTTGGGCTCAGGGTTTCGGGTTTAGGGCTGAAGGCCTTAGATTAAGGCCCAGCGTTTCTGGCATGTGGCGGTCTGAAATATCGTGTTTAGAGTTTGGCATTAAAAAGAACTCGGTCTCCCTAAACCCTAAACCCCAAACTGGCTGAGGTTCACCTCTGCATCTTGAACCCTCGGGTCCGAAGTTCTCACATCCGGGTTTAGGGTTTTGGTTTTGGGCTTTGGGATTTGGGTCTCTGGCTTAAGGTGTTGATACTGGATTTGGGCATTGGGTCTAAGTTGTGCATGTGCGTGTGCTGCTGCAGGGTTCAGAGTGTACGGTTTAGGGGTGCCTGCTTGTAACCTCAGAGAACGCACCTGTAATAGCTCTCATGGACCTGCAAGCAAGCTACATTCCTTAAAACCGAAGCTTGGAAACTAAGGTGATTAATGAGCCCTCCCGAAACCCTAAACCACAAACCATGAAAACATAGAACTGAGTCCAAGAACCCACAAGCCCTCAAGAACCTCACTCATGAAGACCAAACAGGTCCCAAACCGAAGCCGAAAAGCCCAAACCCTACAGCCCAAAACCCTCATGCACCCAGCCCTGAACTTAACCCTAGACCCTCTGGGTTCCCTTCAGGAAACCTTACAGAACCCTAAACCCTAAACCCCTAAACCCCTAAACCCCTAAACCCCAAACCCTACACCCTGAAGCCCTGACCCAAAGCGAAACAGCTGGCTCGCACCGTCTGGATGAAGTTACCCTCGCCCTTGATATCAAAGCCGCCAGTGTCCATCTGGGAGTTGCCGAAAATTGGGGGGGGGGGGGG
>BGNK01002885.1:72799-88602 GCA_003297005.1 Symbiodinium sp. clade A Y106
ATTACAGCAACTTTGGCCTTGAGGCTTTTCAGCATATTTGGCAGTGTGACAGTTGGGATAAGTGCGCACGTTTAAGCACGCGCCTGCAATGCTGTCATTGGAAGAGCCATGCCTTGTCTTTGGCAGGCACACAGAAATCTTGCGGAGCACAGCCCAAATGGCCGCCTCGATCTCGGCGGTATGCAGCCAAAGAGGAGAGAACTGTAAGAAGTCCCGGCTCCCGCAGGAGTCTCCGAGACATAAGAACATCCATATGTGATGTTTTCGGTGCATTTCTGCCAAGAAGGTTTAACCTTCGCAGCTGCCTCTTTGAGTGCGCAATCGCAGATTCGCAAACATTGTCGTTATCATGGTTGGCACATGGATGCTCTGCGGCAATGGATGGAGTCTGATCTGGACGTTATCATGGTTGGCACATGGATGCTCTGCGGCAATGGATGGAGTCTGATCTGGACCTGATCATGGTTTGGAGTCTGATCTGGACGCTATCATGGTTGGTACATGGATGCTCTGCGGCAATGGATGGAGTCTGATCTGGACGTTATCATGGTTGGCACATGGATGCTCTGCGGCAATGGATGGAGTCTGATCTGGACGTTATCATGGTTGGCACATGGANTGGATGCTCTGCGGCAATGGATGGAGTCTGATCTGGACGTTATCATGGTTGGCACATGGATGCTCTGCGGCAATGGATGGAGTCTGATCTGGACGTTATCATGGTTGGCACATGGATGCCCTGCGGCAATGGATGGAGTCTGATCTGGACGTTATCATGCTTGGCACATGGATGCTCTGCGGCAATTGATGGAGACTGATCTCTGGACGTTATCATGGTTGGCACATGGATGCTCTGCGGCAATGGATGGAGTCTGATCTGGACGTTATCATGGTTGGCACATGGATGCTCTGCGGCAATGGATGGAGTCTGATCTGGACGTTATCATGGTTGGCACATGGATGCTCTGCGGCAATGGATGGAGTCTGATCTGGACGCTATCATGGTTGGCACGTGGATGCTCTGCGGCAATGCATGGAGTCTGATCTGGACGTTATCATGGTTGGCACATGGATGCTCTGCGGCAGTGGATGGAGTCTGATCCGGATGTTGTCATGGTTGGCACATGGATGCTCTGCGGCAATGGATGGAGTCTGATCTGGACCTGATCATGGTTTGGAGTCTGATCTGGACGCTATCATGGTTGGCACATGGTTGCTCTGCGGCAATGGATGGAGTCTGATCTGGACGTTATCATGGTTGGCACATGGATGCTCTGCGGCAATGGATGGAGTCTGATCTGGACGTTATCATGGTTGGCACATGGATGCTTTGCGGCAATGGATGGAGTCTGATCTGGACGTTATCATGCTTGGCACATGGATGCTCTGCGGCAATGGATGGAGTCTGATCTGGACGTTATCATGGTTGGCACATGGATGCTTGGGCCAATCATATCGAAAGGTTCTGCAAAGTCGGATCTGAGTTCATTCTTGGGGGGTTCAGGGTTTAGACTAGAGCTCAGCATATGGATTGTCAAAATTAGGGTCCCTTTCGGGGTACCTTAAATAATAGGTGCCGTATTATATCAAGGACCCAAAAAGCCTTTGGGGTTTGAGGGGCTTGAGGTTCGGGCTTTCGGGCTTTCGGGCTTGGGGCTCAGGGTGTGGGGTTTAAGGGTTTGCGATTGTCGCTGCCAAGTTCTGGGGCTTCGAGCTTCGGGACAATGAGGGAAACCCTAGACCGCTAAACCCCCGAACCCTAAACCGGGTTCCAGAATTTTGGGCTGCTCAACACCTAAAGCGTCTGCTTCCACAACATGTCCAACAACGCCGAAGCTTTCGAAGAGGGCTCGAGGCTTCGGACTGACGGAGAAGTGTTCGGAGATGGACCAAGATGGAGGAGGAGTTTCAAGTTTTGGAGTTCGCATTTGCGTCACTGGGTGCGGCACCGGGTTGTCGAACATATTCCGTAAACCACTGTTCCCAAATTCAAGGAGACTGTCGTCACAAGCCGCAAGGCCTGAGGGATTTCAGAACTCCCAGGACCAGGTGCTGGGGCACACCGAGTCCTCAACCCGTACCCTAAAACCTAAGCTCGCAACAAGTCCCAAACCCTATTAAAATCCCATGAAACACCATATGGGTGGCTGTCAAAATTAGGGTCCCTTTTTGGGTCCCTGTTATAATACGGCACCTATTATTTAGGGTACCCGAAAAGGGACCATAATTTTGACAACTACCCATATGAACCCCTGGAGGAACCCTCAAGGGAACGAAGCCTCAAAGGAACCCTTAAACGAACCCAGATCCTAACCCGGGAGCCCTACGCCGCTGTAGCCAAAGGCCATGACTACAAAGGAGGGCGCAGTGACCTGACCCAGCAGTTGCCAGGAGGCTATTCGGATTTAGGGCAAAGGTTCAGGGTTTAGGATTTAAGGTTCAGGGCTCAGGGCTTGTACCCCTTGGTTATTTGGGTTTAGGATTTGGGGTGTGCTTGGGTCAGAGCTTTGGGTTTAAGGTTTCGGATGTAGGATTCATGCTTGAGGAGATCAAGCTGGAGCTGATATAGTCAGTGTACTCCTGAAGCTTGCTGCACGATGTAACCACTACTTTACTGGGAACTGCTTGCAGCCAAAACTGCCGACCGTCATGACCCAAACCCTAAAGCCTAGTATTGACGCAAAGACCTGAACCCGACTGCTGACAGTCTGGGGCCATCACAATGAGGATCATCACGAGAAGAAGCCTCAAGAAGGTCATCAATGCCACCTGTGCCAGTGAAGTGCGCTCCGTGTGCGGAAGGATTCGAGAAACAGGAACTCTGAAACTTAAGGTGACATTCCTAAAGTGGTCCCATCTCCCAGACAAAGAGCTCGACCAAAAATCCCCAACCCTAAACCCCAAAGCCCTACACCCCAAAACTAAGTTAGGGGCCTTCATTGTAATAGTGGGGCTTGGGGTGGTCTGCTCTATTACTGACTGCTCCGCTTCTATACTACTACTCTCATTAGTATTCTTCTTCTTGTTATTGTTGTTCGTGTTACCTTATTCTTACTATTTTGCTTGTTGTTACTATTGCTTTTCGGGCCGAGAACTAAGTTATAGGGTTTAGGGTTTAGGGTTAGGGTTTAGGGTTTAGGGTTTAGGGTAACTCCACTACCCTGGTCCTGGGCCTGCAGGTCAATGCCAAAGGCGTTAGGTCGCTCCACCTGTCTGGGACGCAACCAGGAGGCTCAGAAACCTAGCAGATTTAGGATCCCTTTCAAAGGGGAAACCCAGACCTTCCAAAATCCCTTAAGTAAGGAATATACCTTAAAGTCATAGTAGGATCCAATATGATTTAAGGTATATTCCTTAACTAAGGGATTTTGGAAGGTCTGGGAACCTGAGGAGCTTGCAGTTGAAGGGCGCTAAGAGATTGGGGATAATATGCTCTGACATACTATGATATGGGCAGTTGGCAAAATTATTATGGCCCCTTTTTGGGTACCCTAAGTATTAGCTGCCGTATTATAATAAGGACCCAAGAAGGGGCCATAATTTTGACAACCACCCATATACTATCGTACACTAAGATACACGATGACATACCTGGGTTTAGGGCTTAGCCGGGCTTAGGGTCGAGGAGTCTTGGGTTTTGGCATGGAGGGCACAGGGCTCCTGAGATGGCTGACGAAAACCAGTGAGAATCATAGTTAGGCGTTTAGGGTTTAGGGTTTAGGATAACAGTTAAAAGTTAGAACGTCAAAACCACTCCCCTAGAAAGGTGATGATAAAAAAACACTCAGAGTCAGTAAGAAACATAGTAATACCAGTGCCTTGAGCAGGTAAACACGCCCGCCCTCCGTGAGAACAAGGATGGTCTCGTCGTCCTGAGAGTCTGCAAGGCATGCTGCTGACTGTCAGGGTTGGTATGAGGGATTCGACAAGTGATTCTACAAGGGTTTCTACAAGGGTCACTGTAAGGGTCACTGCAATGGGCCCTATAAGGGTTACCATGAAGGTTACATTAACAGGGTCTATGAGGGTTAGTAGAAGGGTTACGAGAAGGTTTCCAGGAATGCCTGTTGGAATATGATGAGGAGAGCTCCATGTTGAAGCGCTGGGACGTCAAAGTTTGGATCTGTGCCGTTGTTAATCGCTCTTCTGATGGTAACTCTAATTGTAACCACCACCACAGTATCCCTTATAGCCTTGCCATTGCGAACGAGCACTTTGGCCCTTCATCCGAAGATCGCAACGCTGAAGATACGAAGCACCGAGGTGCTCCGCGTAGCTGCAGATCGCTTTTTGCACAGAACCTTCGACCGAAAAGCATTCCGGCCTGAGGACGGAAGACGGTGAAGAGCCCTAGGGTAATGATCTGCAGGAAGACCACCGTCACGGGATGGAACCTTAGCTTCACATTGAGGGTTCTTTCGCATTGCGGCATTACAGGTTCTTTCGCATCACCTCCGTTATAAGATATTTGCAAGGCTTGGGCGTCCAAAACTGTATGTCTGATATGACATTCTGGAGTTGGCTCTTCGGGTTTAAGGCTAGGATTAAGTGTGTCAGATTTCCAGAAAGCCCGGTACAGTTCAAGGAATCCTTGGAGAACCCGTGCGGAGCGGCTCTAGGGATGCTCACCCCGTCGAGAGCAGTTCTCCGAACTGCCGCAAGCCGTGAAGGCTAAAGCCCTCAAACCCCCTGAATTCCTGAAGCTCTCAATCCCCGAACAACCCCCCACAACCCAAAACCCATAACACCTTCAATCCTTAAATCTGAAATCCTCGCCGCCGAAAAATCCAATGAATAGGTAGACCCGTGAGTAAGAAAACATCTCTGCTTCGAGGGGTCATCCCTGTTGTGAGGGGTCTTGATAAGTCCTGGCATCCCAAGTAATTCTAATCCCAACAATACTCAGGGATGGGGGTTTGGTTCATCAGGGGTCTACATTCCTCGTAACCCAACGTACTGCCTGACTTGCCCAGGCACCAACTTCCAAGTTCGTGCAAGCACCCCCCCCCCCCCCCCCNCCCCCCCCCCCCCCGCCCCACCGCTGCATGGCACCGATTTCAACTGAAGCGTCCATCGTAGGGCTCTCACTTGTTCGTCTTGATGACAATCGCGTTCTTGAGCTGCTCAGGTGGAATCTGCCGTGGAGGCTATGGTTGCGCTATAAAGGAAACCCTGTGAACCCCACGGCCCACAACCCTCTATCCCCAAACTCCGAAACCCCAAAGGCTATGCCCGCAACAGCCCCTGAATTCAGCCTACTCCCTCGGAAGGTCGCAAGGCCAGTGTTTCTGGCATTCTTCTTCTCGAAGGCAGCAAAATCTATATGTGTATATATGTATATACATATTAGTCATTTTACACAATGATTAGTACTACTAGTATTATTAGTATTATGAATATTATTAATCTCATCAGTATTATTAGTCTTATTAGCAATATTCGCATGTTTCGCATTATTGGTATTATTGTTTTTGTTAAAAGTAGTAGTAGTAGTAGTAGTAGTAGTAGTAGTAGTAGTAGTCGTAGTAGTAGTAGTAGTAGTAGTAGTAGTAGTAGTAGTAGCAGTGGTAGTAGTAGTTTACTATTGAATACTTCCAGTGTTATTACTACTGTTATTGTTAGTAACGAAAAAATTGTTATTACTAATATTATTTTAGCTGTTATTATGATTATTGTTGTTCCTACTCTTGTTGCTCTTACATGTTGCTATCTTATTGCTATATTTTGTTATATATATATATATTAGTATTACAGTATTACTACTTTGGTAATATTTTATCTTATCTTAGCTTGTGCTGTACTCTAGTATGATAGAATATAGCATATTATATTATGATATATCATGTTATGTTGTATTAGACTTTAATTACGCTATGTCATATTCTAATATGTCGTTTTAGATTATGTAACATTTTATTATGTCATATTATGTTGTGTTACATCATAATATAGTATTATATATATATATATATATCGAAGACACTCAGTTTCTCCCCTGAAACATGGCCCTCCAAAATGTTCCCCAGCAGTTTGGGGGAAGAGAGCCTCTGAGCCCATGTTCAAGTAAACCTTCTCGAAAGTCTGCCGGATGAGATTGTGCCGCATCTCCTGCAAGAAGAATACAGATTCAGAATCCCAAGTCGGACCGGCCAAAAGCTTGCTGTTCTACTATATCACCTTTATGATATTGTATGATATGATTCGATACCAGTATGATATGGCATGATATGATAAGATATTATATGCTCTCGATGTCTACGGGCTTCGGACTCGGGATTTTGGCTACGAGTTTGAGTCTAGGATTGAGTCTTATTAGAGTTGCAACGGTTCTTGGCGTACATAGCTGTCGCCATATCACTCATACCGTTCATGCACTTGTCAAGACTACGCCATGCCTATCTCTGCGATTGCAACAAGAACCCTGCAGTCATTCAAAAACCTACAAGGCCAAAACCAAACAAAGCCCCCTCAATCTCTGAACCCTAAACACTAAACCCCAAACCCTCAATCCAAAAAGAAGAAAGAAGAAAATGATTTTGCTTCTCACCCGGCCTTGGTGATCCCCCCGGCTTCTTCAGTCTCCAGGTGCTTCAGAGCATCGTCCATTTCTGTGGATGGTGGGGTGGTTGGGGGGGGGGTTTAAGGTTTAGGGGATTTAAGATGATTTTTTGGGTTTGGGGGGGGGGTTGAAGGGGCTATGGGGCGGTTAGGGGTTAGGGAGACGCCTGGGTTTAGTTCAGCATTTGCTCCGGGTAAAAATGAGACTTGGAAGTCTCACCATGGCCTTTACGATTTGTTCTGGAACTCCTTCACACAGACTACGAAGTACATACGAATGGATGTAGGCGCGAATCTCGAACGAAAGAAGGAAAGAACGCACGAAGGAAACAATGATTGAATGGCTGGAGGCATGCATGCACGAAACGAACCCACCGGCTCTCCTGCGTACGCTTGCATGTGCCCATACCGGTAGCACAAACTGGACATATAGACACGTACATACATACATACATGCATGCATGCATACATACATACGTACGTACAGGCGTAATATATATTCCTTGGTGTGAAATATGTGCCTCTGTACCAGTACCTATACAGGAACACATAGGAACACATCCATCTATCTATAGATCCATCCATCCATCCATCCATGCAGCCATCTATCCATCCATTCATCCATCCATCATTCCATCCATCACTCTATCCATCCATGCATCCGTCCATCCATGCATACATACATACATACGTCCACACACATACATACATCCATACCTACATACAGACAGGCCTACATACCTATATAACTTCATACCTACATCCTCCATCCATACGTAAGTACAAACATACATACACAGCCATACATACATGCATGCAGACGCATGTCTACCTAAGGACATATCTCTGTGTGCTTGGTTACCGTTAGGCTACGCAGCTACACATCCGCCAATACTGTTTTTACACCTACTCGGCACACAAGGGGATGGAGAGAGAAGGCATCACACATTCTGCACTCTGGGATGCTACAATACAACATGGAACAACACCGCGCGCTAACATGATACCATAAAGCACAGTATGACAGAAATCTATGAAACACCACTCCGATGTGTGCAAAGAGCTCTGAGGGCCCGACTTCTAGCGCAGACCGTGGTGGGAATCTTCTGGAAGTTTCCCTCCCCATCCTGTATCAGGATGAAAGTCGAGGTTGGGGGCTTTGGGTTTAGGGTTTACGGCTTACTGGGAGGGCCGGGGGGAGGCTGTCAGAAGAAGAATTGCCTGATGGGGGTTGTAGGATCTCCGGAGAAAGAGACAGAGAGAGAGACTAGAAGAAAACTAAAGCAACATAGTAGCCTCCATAGATACCTTATACGTACCCTTCTAGATCCCTTAAAGCATCACCCAAACTCTGAAACGTAACCGGTGGATTCCACTAGGAACACTAAGCCCGCCGAGAGCGGTGCCAGCTTCATCGCCGCATCGAGCCATGCTGCCTTTCCGCTGTAGAGCCTCGGTTGGGGTTTAGGGTTCAGGGTTTGGGGCCGTTTAGGGTTTGGGGTTCAGGGTTTAGGGCCGTTTGGGGCTTGGGGTTTCGGGTTTAGGGTTTAGGGCTAGTTTCGGGTTTAGGGTTTAGAGTTAGCATGTAGGGTCAGCATTTAGAAGTCTTCTTTCTCTGTTTGGGATGTTTGCTTTGGGGAGGGCTGGTGTCGAAGGTTTCGCTTGTTCAAGTCTCACGGTTTTAGGTTCGAGTGTGTAGGGCTTATAGAAACCCTCCTGGTAACGGTGTCAGATGGAGTATTATGGTTTAGGGTAGAAGCCCTATTGCAGTTTTAGGCAGGGGGCCTTAACAGGATCTTCCGGTGATCTAAGAAATGATATTTGCGTTCAGGTCGCAGAGGGACCCACTGTGCACTCTGAACGAACGCCCGCTTGGAGCACTACTGAGAGGACTCACGGCGAACTATCGAGTTTTGGGCTTGCGGCTTAGTGTCTGGAACTTTGGGCTTAGGGGCTAGGACTCAGAAGCAGAGACAAAGCCAGCGTGGGTGGCTTTGTCTCTGAAGGCTGAGGCATTCCGACGAAGAAAAAGATTTTCACTTCAACAACAGAGTCGGATACTGCTGTATTCTGCCCTGATCCGGATAATGTGGCGTTTCGGGTGGAGGCTTGTGGGCTAGCTGTCAAGCTCTCGATCCATGGATTCAAACTGATCCCACACTTGGCTCCATGCGCCGAGGTCTCTTCACCTCCCTGCCTAAGATTGCGCTTGGGGATATTGGATCGGGTTGATCTAGGGGTCTGTGCATGTCGGAAGCGGCACTTGGGAGGCACACAGCAGATGGAATGTGTTCAACCAAGCCTTTCTCCGTGAGGCTCTGGTGCGGCGTGTTGTGCGAGTGGCTTCGATGTACTGTGATGCCATACAAGATAGTATGCACTGATATATTCGAGAATGTTGCAGCTACAGAGTTGCTTTCAATCCTTGAAAAGGCAGCCAGAGTGAGTTCGGGTTGGACCGGAATTCGCAATGCCCTCTTCAGAAACAAGGGCAGCCTCAAAAAGATCTTTCCTCTAGGCTCTCGTTCTTTTGCCCAGTTGACTGGGGTTTGGGGTTATAGTATACTCTGAACCTATACAAGGACTGTACAGGGGAGTACTTTTACTAACCCCGAATCCTGCTAGTGCGAACAACCACTTCGAATCAACAATAGCGCTGGATGTCTGCAACATGTGTGATGATAGCGTGGCTTAGTACGGTTTAAGGCTTAAGGTTAAGGGTTTCTTATTTAGTTTAAGGTTTAGAGTTTCATGCTTCGGGGATATGGCTCGTAATGCTTGGTGCGACAGTTTGGGTTCTTTCGGTATAACTTAGTGTCTCAGTAGCGTTTCCGGAGTATCATCCATGCTGTTTTGTAGATCCTTATGCAAGTGAATCTTATGACTGTGTCCCACGATAACTCTAGTGAGATGCAGGATCTTACCAATGCTGAGATAGTCGTCGATAGCCATATCTATGGCTTGCCTGTTACCCGTGCTGACTACAATGGTTCGTCATGGTGTTCCTCTAAGCTGTACTACATACTACAAGATACCCCTATACCATTTGTTCAGGTCCCTTCATGAACCAGGATTAAGAGTCACGAGTCTCACGTAGACCTTCCGAGTGATCATGCCTCCTTAACCTACGAGTCGGCAAACCCATAACTTTCGTACTACGACTCCTCCTCCTCCTCTTCTGCTGCGGCTCCTCCTACTACTACTACTACTTCTTCTTCTTCTTCTTCTCCGCACTTCTGCTGCTGCCAGTACCATTCGTTCTCATGCTATCCTTGTCGTCGTACCCTTGCTTCTACTGCTACAATGACGACTGTAACACTGTGTCCGAATCATCGCCTTGGGTATTTGTGTTTGCAACAGGGTGACAACTTCTGCGACTCAGCTGTGCAAAAGAGCATTAAACAACGCCCAGGACCCGCACGGTTCTGATCGTTCCATGGATCTCGCAGCTTCAGGCGCAGCGTTGCCCATGCCTCAAGAAAGCAAAAAGGAGATAAACTCGGACTAAGCAATTCGGTGGCCCTGCCTTGCAAAAGCACCGCCGCCTACAAGGAGCCTAACCCTAAATCCTAAACCCTAAACTCTGAACCTACATCCGAAACCCTACGTCCCAAACGAACCCAAACCCAGGCGACTTCTCGAACCACGAAGCAAGCATGGCAGCTAAGATACTGCGACGGGGTTCAGGGTTTAAGGCTACAGTGATGTGTCAGATTAGTCACCGCAATCTACAAAACAAAGCGAAGGCTGAAAGACTGAGGAGGCACGAAACAGCAGCAACATGTTGTCTGAAAACGAAAACACCCCCAAACCCGAACTCTAAGGAAAGAACAAGATGTTTTGAGATCAAAAAGTCGGCCGTTCTCTTGATGAGGGTCCCTCCTCCGGTCCCCAATAAGTGCGTCTTAACGTAACGCAAAGTCCTAAAAAACCCGGAAAGCCCATAGCAACCGCAAACTCAACCCTAAACCCTAAACCCTAAAGTCTAAACTCTAAGATGCTGAGCCGGGGCCCAGGCCACGGGATCCCGACGACGTCCCCAAAAATTTGCACCGCTGTGGCCAAGAGGGCGCCCCCCCGCAAAGGTTGGAGCCAGGAAATTGGGGATTTTGGGCCCCGGTGACCCTTCTGAAAAGGATGTCGGGATGACTCGGAGGCCTAGAAATCCCGACCCCCTAACCTTCAAAAAAAGGAGGCCTGAACCCTCCTTTCCATGAAGCCCGAAAGCCCCAATGCCAAACCCTTAAGCTGAAGGGATCCGGACATATCAGCAGGGTAGATTTATGCACGGCGCAAGGCTTTCGAACGGGTTGCGATGCAAGGGTCTCATGGGAGTTGCAGGGATCACGAACATAAAGCGTGAGGATTTATGCAGGATTTCGAATTAGCAAAAGGGATACTTCTCGGGAAACCCTGCTGTAGCAGTAGCAGCAGCCGCGGCGGCAGCAGCAGCAGTAGGAGGAGGAGGAATATTCTTTTTGTAGCAGTGGTGGCACTAGTGTAGTGCGTAAGATAAGCATGGAGGAGTCGGCCAGCTGCCCCGTCGCGGCATCTGCCGCATGCGGCCGCGAATGCAAATCTCGTTCCCACTGCCCATCAGTATTCTCAAGGGGTGGGAATGGCTAGCAATAGTCCTTCTAGTCCCTGTAGAAGTATGATATTATAGTATACCCCAAAGCCCTCTTCCTGCTATTAAGACTCCTTGTCCTTCCTGCTAGGAGCCTGCAGGGCTTTCAGCGCCAACTGAACCGAGAGAGGATGATTCCTCGGCGGCGCGCCGTGGGTGGTAAGGGGTTGGGTTGGTGTACCTTAGCTTGACCGTGATGTGGTAGCCGGAGGGCGAAAGATAAGCATCCTGAACTCAAGGCTACCTCGAGAAGTGCAGGGCAGTGTGGTTGCTATCTGGACACCTTCGCCAGGCTTTCAGGGTTCAGGGCTTGGTTTCGTGGGCAGGAGCCCGAAAGCCTAAGATCCCAAATCCAAACCCCTGCTCCTAAACCCTAAAGCCCCCGTAAACGCCCTGCACCTGAAGCCCTTGAACCCTACACCACCCATCAACCCTAAACCCCTAAACCCCGCTGCCCAAAAACCTTTGATCCCCTTGACTCTTGAATTGAACCCTTGAACACTTAAACCCCTGAACAACTTGAACCCTCTAGCCCTTAAAAGAACCCCTATAGTAGAACCCTTATAGGAACCTCTAAAGGAAACCCCTAAACCCTTGAACCCATAGTCTCAGACCAGTGGCCACACACAGAAGCCTTGTGAGCTCACCTGGCTGGTGTAGGTCTCCCCTTCGGTCTGCAACAAAAGCGCGCGGAAACTTCAAGGAAGAGGTTGGGCTTGGGAAGTTCAGGATTTAGGATTTAGGGTTTAGGATTTAGGGTTCAGGGTTTAGGGTTTAGGGGAACCGGGTGGGAGGAGTTTAGGGTGCATGTGCATGCCTTCCAACATACCCTTGCGATGATACCAAACTTCCGATGAGATTCAATTAGCAAAAGGACTACTAGATGCAGCCGCACAACTTCAGTGGTCTTTCTGTGCTGATCTGGACCGTTCAGCTTCTAAACCCCCAACCCTCTGCACCTCATCAGAACACCTGACCTGAACCAAACTATAAACCCCTGAGGTGCTTGGGTTTTGCCGTTTGTTGGCTACGCAGGATGTTAATCCTAAAACTTGAGCTTTCAGCTCTAAAAGTTCAAAAAAAAGAATTGGAGAGCCTCGGGTTTAGAGTCCGGATAGACAGTTCTCGTCCTCAGTAGCAGGCGCGATGAAGGTGCCCCCGACCCTGATGCTGATGATGATGATGATGACGAAGATGATTCGATCATAATGATGATGACGACGACGGCTACTACTGCTACTACTGCTACTGCTGCTACTGCTGCTGCTATTGCTACTAGTACAACGACTGCTACTCTACTGCGACTGCTACGACGACGACCAAACCCTGATTGGCCATGCCTCACCCTGGATTACAGAGAATTTCACCGGGTCGAAGACCAACTTCCAGCTGCAGTATAGCCTCCCATTATTTTAATGCTATTTGTTGCTATTGTTGTTATTAGTGTTATTCTTATTATTATTGTTATTGTTACTCCTGTTTTTACTATTGCTATTATGATTATTGTTAGTAGTATTCTTACTTTTACACTGTTGCTTGTTCTCATTATAATTTCAATTACTGTTGTTATTATTGCTATGTGTTATTGTTAGTACTAATATGGTTACTGTGATTATCATTATGAGTGGGCCGAAGTTTGAGGCTTTAGGGTTTCTGGTTTCTTCGGGGGGTTCCTTTAAGGGCTCCTGTACGGGTTCTATCAGGTTTCTTTCAGGGTTCAACGTTTCGTCTTGAAGACCGTTGTCCTTTTTGCTACAAGGGTTTAAGGTTTAGGGTTTAGGGACAGGGTTCGGGGTTTAAGGTTTAGGTTAAGGATTAAGGGCAGCGGCTTGTTTGCCGCTTCATATGTGTCCTGGGTTTGTTAAGGGTCTAGGGATCAAGCACCCTGCGTCCGAAACCCTACCTTCAGACTGCTAATCCCTGAAACACCTCAAATCCATACCATACACAATGCCGTTCGTACGATGACTTACAGTGCAGAGTTCCCTATTCTCCCCGAGCTCGGCACGACCACGACGTAAGACATGCACGCATTACTGACAGGACACCGGCGTAAACTTGCAGGCATGTTCGGCATGCCTTCACCATTTTAAGAGTGTGGAATCGCACGTGCTGTTGACTTGCACCTTTGTGTGGTCACGTTCACATGTGTCCTCCTCGTCGTCTACGCAGTCATCACGATCCCTACTCTTAGTCTTGCTTGTAGTATTCCTGCCACTTCTCTGTTGTTGCGGTTTCCGGTGTCACGCCTTTGGGCCGAACAGACGGAGGCCTCGAACCCACGCAAGCTGAAGCCCCAAGCCCTCTTTAACCTTCACTCAAGTGGCACAACTGTCGAGGACATGCCCAAAGAAGCTTTTATCATTATTTCTCCAGTCTAGAAGCCTCTCAGAACTTCTCGCAATCTTAATGTTGTGATACTGCTACCATTACCCTTACCCTATTACTATTACTGTCTTACTATCACCCCAAAAACAACTACCCTATTACAGTTACCCTATTACTATTACCATATTACTACTACCCTATTACTATTACCATATTACGATTACCATACTACCATTACTATTACTATTTCTATTTGTATGACTATTTTATCATTGTTACTATTACTATTTCTATTATTACTATTTCGATTTCTACTACGATTCCTATTACTGTTACAATTCTCGTAGTATTAACTCTATCTCTATCTTATCTTCAACATTATCTTAACACGATCTGTAAGTTAAAACGATCTGTAATAAAACTATCTCTAAGTTCTTTGTTGCTTCTCTCTTGACTAAATTGTCTATCTTGACGTCTTCGGCATCTCCCTTCTCCAGCCTCACCAAGGGCCATGTGGGCACAGCGCCCTCGATCTCTCCAAAGATAAACATCTGCAGGGCGGGGTGTCACTTGAGGGTTCACGGCTTAGGCTTCTTGAGGGGCTCAAGGCTGAGGCCCTTTGCTTAAGGTTTTGGGGTTTTGGGGTTTAGGGGTTTAGGGGTTTAGGGGTTTAGGGGTTTTGGGGGTTTAGGGGTTTAGGGGTTTAGGGTTTAGGGTTTAGTTTTGGAAGGGGGGGTTTAGGGTATAGGCTCAGGGTTTGGGATTCCACGGCTATCTATCAGTGCAGTGCCTTGACTAGGTACGTGCGCGGACATTGGCCTGGATTCCTAAGCCGAGACTCCCATGCTTCCCGAACAGCACCCCGGGCAGCACCGGGGCTGAATGCCGAACAGTTCGAAACACCAAACACCTCCGTACAGTTCCAGAGCACACGCAAACAGCAGCAGTGCCGCGAAGTCCTGGATAGTCTTCAACATGTGCAACTCTCCGCAATCCGAGCCGAACTATGAAGTCGCCTGTAAACTCTAATCCAACCTCGGACATTGTTCAAGAACTGATGAACTATACTGCAAGTGTCCGAAGCACTGCTCTCACGAGTGAAGTTGCAAGGTTCGCACATTTAAACAATGTGAGCCTGATGAGCTCGATTCAACCCCCTGAGACCCGCCTGCGGACGTCCTGAGTCTTTCCTGCATGAATGCAGCGCTCAGGTCACACCAGTGAGACACTTCTTTGCTGGTTGACTTCACATGGACAATATTGACAAGCAACACGTGGGCCGTAAACCCCAAACTTTGCTTCAAAACGTACAGAGCAGATGATGGAGCAAAAGCATCTAGCAGAACGCAGCTCCACTTTTTCTCTTTTCGATAGGAAGTTGAATATGGTACAGCGCTAGGCTTTCGGATTTTTAGGTGTTGCTCTTCACTGTTGTTTACGTTTTTCTGTTCGCAATCCGGATTCCGCAAGTCCGAACACTGACCCCGAGCATTGAATGCTGCTGTTCGCAGTGCTCTAGCACCTCACCGCGCCTCCCGCGTGTTTGCGCCATTGTCAGCGGCGCATGAGCCGAAGGAGCATGCAGAAGAATTCGATGTGTTACAATTTCCGGCTCTGGGACTTGGAGAGCTGCAGGTTGAGCTTGAGATCACGGCTTCCTGGTTGAAGACTCCGGTTTTCATGATTGCAGCTTATCAGAAATCTGCGAAGATCGACGTCAGCTTCTGCAAACAGGGGTGGCATAGTGTGGCAACAACACGGATTCGGACTCTAGAGCACACTTGGTCAGCTCAGCAGAGTTTGGGCCGGCACAGGTTAGGCGCAGGTTCCGGGCAAGTTCGGGTGCGAGTTCTGGGGAAGTTGCGGTGCATCCGCCTAATGCATAAGATCGCACCAGGCACTAATCAGCAGCAGTTTCCATTGGCTCCGACCGATTGCTGTGCCAATCATGACGTCCTTGAAGAGCGGCGGGTGTTTGTCGAGAGGTGTCCCGCACATATCCGCCCAAACCAAGCTCGTCCAGACAGTACGTCAAACGGTTTAGGGTTCAGGGTGCAAGACTTGGTATACAGATAGTCCAGAGCCCGTGTTGGAAGCCGATACGCAACAGCTGTGGAATCCGAGGTGTGAGGGCGATCGTAATCCGGCATTGCGTGTCTCACAGCGACAGGCAGTGAAGCAGAGATGGGGTAAGAGTGTTTTTTTTTTGTGGGTGCTTTTTTGCTGTGGGTGCGCGGCGCGTTTCTTTTTTTGCTGCGGGTGCGCGGCGCGTTTTTTTTTTTGCTGCGGG
>BGNK01002886.1:2412-74912 GCA_003297005.1 Symbiodinium sp. clade A Y106
GGGGGTAGAGGGGGGGGCAGCAACAGGTTTTGGGAGCGAAAAGCGGGAAAGTGTGTAAAGTGTGCCTACAGAGGGCGGAATTCGCCCCCAGCAGCGTCAACGCTGCTTCGTGCAGGCTCGGCGTCCTCCATGAAAAACAAAATGCGTGGCCCCCCTCCGCCCTGCGGGCTCTTTTGCGCGCGTTTTTTGGGGGGTGTAAAAGGAGGGAAAAAGGGAGGTTTCACCTCGGACTCATCCAACACGCCGCTAGGTCGGCGGATACCTACGGACTACATACATGCGTACATGCCTATTTTTTTACCTGGATATGCTTGACTATGTAACCACCTTTAGACAGATCGATAGATACATAGGTAGGTAGGTAGTGGATAGATATAAAGATGGATAGATAGGTGGATAGGTAGATGTGTAGGTAGATAGAGGCACCATCAATTAAGATGAGAGTTTAGGTTCACCTCCAAGACTCATGGCCACATTACCTGCGTGGCACGAGGCCGCCCGGTGGTGCCCCCACTGGCACTGGGAGCGCTGCAGCCCGTGGCGGCGAGGCCAGCTGCGCACTTCCTACTGTAGGATTGTTGGCTCTCATCAGTCAAGCCCGGGGGCCCCTGGATTCCCAGAAGTCTGCTTCACTAAGCTTCCCTATTCTACTAAGAGCTCACTGTCAATGCGACGGAAACTGGCCATGAAGCAGGCCTAACCTTGATCCCCTCACCGCGCAAATAGCCGAACACCCGAGAGACGTAAAGAAGGCCAAGCAGTGGACGGCCATCCCCAACTGCCACCACCGCGACGACGGTGAGCAGCGCGGGCCCTTGGGGGATGCACTTCTTGGGGTTTGGAGTTGAGAGGCCCTATCTTCTTGCAATCTTTGTATGGTCGGTCGGCCGGGGAGATGGCAGAGCGGTCAGTCTGTCGGTTTGTCCCTTGTATGTTCTGATTCTGTAGACGAAGCACATACACGCTCCACGCAGATATCCATACAATAGATATAGGTAGCTAGATCGACAAGTGGATAGATGAGGTCTACACATGTTCGGCCTACATATCTACACAGCCGCTTGTCGGGCAGCTGCGAGGCTCTGACTCCTCCGAGGGAATGGAGGCTCTGAGCTCTGGGTCTTCAGGTTTCGGGCTCGTCCTCAGTTTGTATGTTCATTTGCGTCACGAATCAGCCCAAGGCAACTGTCGAACAGGTTGCATGTCTGTCTTGTGCAACATCATCCTTGGCAGTCTTGTCTCGTGAGACCGGTTCAAAGATGCAGAGCCTGTAAAACCTTGTGCGATGGCTGCAGGTGGATGATGCCAGCAGCAGCAGCCGCAAGCGCCAACGAGGGTCCAACAAGCAGTGATGCTTCTCTGTGACTGTTGCAGCCGAAGAGTCACTGACCTGACGGAAGTCCCAGCAACAGCGATTCTAGAGCCGGGCTTGAAGTGTAACACATCAAGGTAGCATGATTCGGACACGCATCGTGCTTCACTGATCGTGTCCACGATTTGCAACATCGTTTTCGGGAGCGTGGCAAAGAGCACCGCAAGTGAAACTCATGCCGTGCACCCGACATGCCAGCGCCTTTAACCAAAGCTTCGGCACTTGCCCACCTCAACTTCTGTCGCTCCTCAATGCCCCGTTGCTCCTAACAAAACTTAGGGCTGGAAGTCGCAAGGCGACTTCTTTCTCTGTGCTTCCGTGGGACTGAACAAGACATGCTGCAGGGGCGCGGATGACGATTCATCGCCCCAGCGCACGTCGCAAAGCGTCCTGGGTCCCAGAGATCTGGCAAGCATGTAGACCGTTGACATTGGCGTTTGGGAATTGACGAACCCTTTGAGTTATCATCATCACAGTGAACAGTCGAATCACAAAGAGCATGGCAGTCATCATGGCTAGAGCTATAGAGGCGATCACACTCGTAAGGTAGTAGTAAACATATTGCAGAAAAGCCACTCTTCCTAATAGATGTTTCATGGTAGTAGAAATGGGCCCCCTTGGTGCAAATGCCCTTCCGAGGCTCGGGCCGGCAATCCACCAGGGCCAGGGGCCATCACTTTCCCGACGGTCGCAGCTGTCAGACTCTCAAAGCGGCACAGCGCTCTTCGCTCCTCTTACTTTCTCTTTCAAGGTTCGAGAAAAGGGAAAACTGGGGCCTAAAGCCTTGAGGATTCCAGGTGAGTCAGCAACTTGAGACCTGCATCGTAGCCTCCGGGTCTCAACATCGAAGAAGCAAGGAGTCCGGAGTCACAGGGCAAACCATCCAAGGCAAGAAGCAGTTGTCAAGGGCTACCTTTGTCTGCATCGTCCCGAGTCTCTGAACCCAGCCTTCCGAACTTATCCTTGCTGCAAGCAACAAAAAAACTTGTTCGCTATGATTCTCAATGAGCGAGGTTATACTGCCAAGCACATGGTAGGGCTTTCCTAAGTTAGGGTTACTTTTCCTTGGCGAGATACCCAGCTGCCCTGCCACGGATTCCGAAAAGTCGCACGGCTCTGAAACAATGAGGTGCCTGTGCGTTCCGCACGCACCGAGGGTGTTCCGTCCTTGTCCCTCCCGGGGCGCTCAGGCCATGAGGGCCGATTTTTTCGTACTTGGGGTTGACGTGGGGCTTAGGGTGTGGATGGGGGGTCGGTTACGAATAAATGGGGAAAGTTTTACAGGCTCACCATCACGGTATAACCAAGCTAGGCTTCGATAGGCCCGCGAAATCCGACATTTCTCGCAACTTGAGCTTTCGAGGCAAACGAGAATTGAAAGCTGCTGCGGGGAGCCCTCGCCCTAACTCCAAAAGCTGGGAACATAAAGACCCCAGTTCGTTTTGATCTGAAACCCCAAGTCCCCAGAAAGCTGGACCCGAAACTCCAGCCCCAAACAACAGGTCTCCTCACAGCCCGAACTCCAGCAACTGCCTTCCTCTTCGAGCCAAGAGTCTAAGCTTGATCCCGTTCGAGCCTCCAGGTTCCCAAACTGCTTCAGCCCCGTGCTGACGACCCAAAGCCCAAAGCAATTTCCCAGCGCACGAAGCTGAAGCTCCAGGCGCTCCGCCGGCGTCCCAAGAGGCTTCGGGAGCTCCACGGGTCCCGGCCTTGGGGCTGGCAAAGGCCCAAGAGCATCAAACAGGTTTCTTCGGCTTCAGCTTAGGAGTGTTGGGCCATCGTTTAGGGTTTAGGGTGTAGGGTTCGACTGATGGGAGTCTATGGCTTGGGTTTGGGTTTACACTCGAGATCTCATCCTGGCGGCGAGGATCTTCGACTTCAGTTTAAGCGTGTCGCCTTTATCCTGGAGTTGAGGGTTCGGCTGATGGGGCTTATGGCTTGGGTTTGGGTGTACACTCTCATCGTAGCGGCGGAGTCTTTCGAGAGGCTGGATGCTTGAAACTTCTGCGGAGGATCTGAGCTGAGAAGTGCTGCCAGTCCTGAGCAAGATACGATTGCTGCCAGTCCACTTTCAGTTGGTTTCGCAGAGCCTCGTGGGCTTTCATTCATGGAAGCACTGGGGTTGTAGAAACTTTATATTTAAGATCGGCGTGATGCCTTCATGGCACAGGCGGGAGATCACCCTCCGCCGATCCAGCTTGGACAGGCTGCGAGTTGCAACCGTTTGAGGGAGCCGGGCGAGAGGAGGGAGAGAAGTCGCCGTTCAAACACTGCACCTTTATCAGCGGAAGAAGGCGTTGGAGTAAAAATTTTTATCATTTGTGTGTATGTATATATATATATATATATATATATTTATGTATATAAGAAGGAACCCTTCGGAATAGCATTCCTACTTAACGGTTGGCGGCTTTCTGGGGCACCGCTTAAGATGAACTGGGCATAGAAGAGCTACTCCTAGCAGACTCTGCACTGGTCTCAGATCTGTGAGACTTACTTCCATAAACCACCGGCTGTGGCTTCGGTTGCAATCCTTCTGAAACTCTAGACCCCTTCGTTCTAAAATCCCAGCAAAATCATGAGCAGGCAGCGGATCGTCCGTCAAATGCCGTCCGCCAGGCCCGTGGCTGTTTCCCCATGCCTCGTTCCTTGTCGGATGTCCTCACTCTGCGAGACTCAGGGCCTGGGCTTAAAGCAACTTCGAAACCTGACCTTTAACCTGCCTTGCCTGTGTCAGGCTCCCAGAGGCCCGATTCTCAACCTCGAGGACATCCACACTCCCGAGGAAGAGCTCATCAGTTCGGATCCCAGTCTTCCCCTGCAGCTTGACATTGCTCAGCGGTTCCTGCAAAACCCTTCGAAACGCCGTGCCAGAGTGCTGGAAATTGCTTGCTGACTTCTGAGCACTGAGATACATACGACCCGGACAACGAGGAGAACAACTACCACTTGTCCCGCACTTACGCCTCACATTGGCCATCCTACACAATCCTTTCCAAAAGCAGGACGCCAGGCACCTGCAGCTTTAAGGCCGAGTAACTGAACAGGTCCTCGAAGCAGCCAGACAGGTATGACAGGTAGACGCGGGCGGCTTTGTAAGTCCGTCACATAGCTTGCTAGAAACCGTTGCAGAAGTGATAAACTGGACAGCTTTGCATGTCGGTACCGAAACAGCAGGTGCCTCAGAATTGTGCAGGGGAAGTTCACTGGAAGTTCGAGGCCTGACCACCTTCAGCGACGACTTCAGCTGAAGCATTTCCGCCAGGCGCATCAGAAGCTCGATTCTCACCTCAATGTCTCAGCACGATCCCTGTACAGCAAATCTCACATCCGTGAAGCTTCATGCATACTTCGCCAAGAAGTCTGGTTTGACTGCCGCAGGTCTGCTCCGAAGTGATACCAAATTCGTTGTACATCTCCAGCTATCAGGCAGTGGTTGATATACTGCATCATGCCACTGCAGTCGGTGCCGCAGGTGCACGTGCTTAATGCCACGCCAGTGCATCTCTTGCTAGCAGCAAAGTTGGCTTTTTGAAATTGAACGTGCGAAGGAGCATTTTAGCCAATGCAGTGCTTCATGGTCAGTGCTGCCAGTTTGCACCCAGCATGATCCCTGCGCATTGCACAGGTGGCATGTGACGAGGAGGCACTTCACATGTGCGGAATAACTCACATTGTCAACACGGCGGCCGACATATGCGCTGGTCTGAGTCAGCACTTGTGCTTCGCTTCGAGTACAGAAGTAAGCAGGGTGTCGCAAAGAAGCAGTGAACTGGATTTGGCTGCGTGACTTTGAGGTGACAGCTGCTTCCCCGGCAAGTTTCAATATATCACCTATTACCTCAAGGACACGAGTCGATATGCACCGTTCTGTTTGTCCTGCTTCGGGTCAAGCGGCTTGGCATCCCTGGGCAAAGACTTGAATGTCCTTGTCGCGTGCTCCTGCCATTCATGAATTTCGACAAGCAGGATTTTTCGACCAATCCGCCCATGCATCTTGACAGCTTCTGCAGGATGCGAACAGTGAAGACATCTCGAGTCTGTTGTACAGAACGCTGGAGTGGATGTACGAGGCCCGCGTGTGAGAGTTCCGGTGCTCATCAGTGGTTTGGGTGTTAATCCAGCTGGACATGACCCGAACTCTGAAAGTCGAGCTCTTCCCTGGATCTGCGAAGAACAGCCTCGCGACTGCCAGGCCATTGGCAAAGGTGGACGTGTGTTGGTTCACTGCCGAGAGGGTGTCAGCAGGCTGCCGGATGGTTCGCCGTACACATTCACTTTATTGTCCTGTCCATCGCAAGCTTGCATCATCAGAAACATGCATCTGATGGGATTCGGGACTGTGGCTTCAACGCGGCTGCACTGCTTTGCACGCCTCGCGACCTCAGCGACCAAATCCCTGAACTCTTAACCTGTTCACTGTACTGTGTGGGAAAGGATCTTTTGAAAAAAGATCCGGTAATGTTTCGAGTCCCCTGACAGCGTACAAATCAGGTATGCAACATCAAATGTTCGAGCAGGCAAGACCCGACATGGCTTTCAAAGAAACCAAACCTCAACCCAAGGTCATGTGCCCCCAAAGTGTCATCTGCGCCCCCCGACCCTAAAACCTTCTCAACAAGATCGGCTCGGGAGGTCAGCGACCTTCGTCATTGCTTACCTCATGTGGTGGTCTCGGTCTCAGCTCTTTCCGGGACAGAGCTTCTTTCGAAGACTATTTTATATGGTGGACACAGCGCAAGACAGATGGGCGGATTCTATTACGGATGTAGTCCAACAACTTCTGTTCTGGATACTCAGTCCCTGTGTCTATGTACGAGAACATACAGAATAACATGAATACTACCTGTGCATACATGCACATCGATAGACAGACATACCTCCACATTTCTGAGATTTACATCTATGTGGGTTGGTGAGGCTCTACAGCAGAGGCTACGTAGTGCAAGTAGATCTTGTATCTGATAGATGAAACGGGCGGGAATCATCATGGTGTGTTATAGGCCGTTGCTTCTGCAGCATACCAGCATGTTGTCTCCACTATCATATCCAGGTGTCAGGGTTTGTGGCCAAATGTTGAGTTTGTCCACGGCGTGTAAGCAAGCCGCGTGAAGGAGCATCTCAACTCGCGGTGCGCAAACTCGAAGCCAAGCTTCAGTTTCACACGCACCATTTTTTACATTGGAGCGGTCTCTGCATGGGTAGGGCAGTCTTCTTGCTCTCGGTGCTGATGCCGCTCGTGTCTTGTACGCTTTGCCATGCTTTGTGTGGAGTATCGACCTTAAGAAGGGTTCACCACCTCTGGAGGTTCAACCTTTCCTTCGAAGCGGCTCATGAGCGGATCAGACAAGTGCGACCCATCTGCAACCCGAATACAGGCAAGCACGGACGGACGGCGGTGTGGAGAGTTGCTCTTCAAGACTTCAAGAGAGGTCTTGAGGTCTTGGGTATGGAGCTTTTAGAGCCCGGGTCTCCTAGGTTTCAACCCCTGTGTACTGAGATCCTAAAGACTGACAAAGCCTAAAGCGGCTCCCTTGCTGTGAGAACAGCTAAATCTAACGCTGGAATGTCGAAGCCCGTGCCCATAAATTTCTGCCCGGCATCTTGGAGGCTTCACCTGTCAGTTGTTGCAGCTGGCGAAGCGGCTGTCCACCAGCCCCGGGGGGGTGCGCGAGGGTGTGGTAGAGGATGTTGTTCAGAGGAAGGGGATAAGCAGTCTTCGTGTACTGGCTCTGTTGGCGCTTAGTTATGCCGGCAGTCTCCCTTGTTCCACTCGAGCTCGGTATTTTGTCGTGGCCTAGCCCCATGGAAAGCCCGAAACTCCATGTGTGTATGCATTGTCCTCTTGTCTGTGACATGGTGCAAACTATTCGGGGTCTAGGAACATGATCGAAAAGCCATGGTTCTGGTCATAGTCTTGTCCAAGACCTTCATCAGAGTTTGTTCATACTAGGGCTACAATGAAGTGAAGCCCAATGTGCAACAACTGCAGTGTGGCAGTAAAACTTACGTGGACCTTCTTGTTCAGCAGAGCCAGTTTGCAGTCGTCTGTGTTTCTATGTCTTTATTTCCATGTCTACTTGCTAGTCATGGCCCTTTGTCACTCCCCATGCGAATCGACAGCGCCATTCAGGTTTTCGAGCTTACGATTCATCTACGGAAACCTCACAGCACTGAACCCACAGCTACGCCTTATCCTGTCTGACAGGCTGCGCCCATCATGTCCGACAGGGCCTCCCTCTTCCGCATCGCGCCATACCATCCCAAGGACGCACACGGATGGGCTGCTTGTTGGCACCATATTGCACAGTGGTGGCCCAAATACCGGGAGTCGCTGGCTGCAGGGCACTGGGGTCTGGAGTGGACTTGGCTGCAGGGTCTCAACTGCAAACAAACCGCAGCGGCGCCAGGAGCCCTTTCTGCTCCTCGTGCCAGCGGAGCGCCAGCCGGGACCAACAAAGTTTGATCCTCGCTTCGGCCAGAGCCTTGATGATCTGGTGATGATGCTCTGATGAGTCTGATGATGCAACATGATAAGACCAGAAGTCAGGCTGATGATGACCTGCAGTCCTAGCCCAAGATGTCCAAAGCTACAGGGGCTGAAGCTCGAAGTCCCTTCCAAAACAAGAGGGTCTAACGTGCGAGTGGAACAATGTGCATCAACCCAATGCCCCAGAGTTCACCAGCCATTTGAGGATTCTGTCGTGAATTATTGCCTTGGTAGTTAGTCAGTACATGTTCATTCTTTGGTCCAGTGTCTGTGGAGCATAGTGACCCTAAGCCCTGAGCCTCACGGCATCGCTTGTGTTCGCCGTGATCCCGAGGTTGGGTGGCGCACGCTGGTCTTCAGTTCATTCTCTGGATGGGCGCCGAGGCGGGAGGATCGGGAGCTGAGACCGCAGAGCCGTTCAAGGGGGGTCTTAAAGCCAGCGGTATTGCACTTAGTTTTACAAGTGCTTCTTATTAGGTTTTTTTGATGAGGGTTGCAGCTGGGGTTCTTAGAACTAGGGGTGCCGTGCTTAGTGGTCTACTATCAGGGTAGTTTCAGGTAGTTTCTCAAGTTACCGCTCTGCGGCAAGAATACATCACACCACGTCGTATCATAAGTGGCTCTGGATGCTATAGTGGTAGAAGTGGTCACAGAAGTATCAGCAATCACAACAGTAGAACAGTCCTTGGCTATACAAGCTCAGACTATGCAGCCTTAAGCCTTTTCGGATCTCGCTGAGATGTGCTAATGCCCCTTACCACCGATCCAGGTCCACGATCCCCAGCTCGTCAGGCAAACCGTGGAGGCCGGCACGATTTCATGTGTTTCGGATCTTTTGCTCAGGTATCTACTCCAAGGGGGTTCCGTGCTTGGGTGTCTGGTACGGTTCTCGGTTGTTGAGCATCGCGGCAGGCCCACAAGCGCCGCGTGGAATTCTTTGAGAAGTGCCAGTGCAGGGCTCAGCGGCTGCAAAGGCAGGCCGAGCAAGCAAGAGCAGCTGCGAGGCAGGCTGGCATCATCAATTCCTCGCTTTGTCTCAAAGTGAGCTCACACAGAGAACGGCTTCGCAGCAGAATGCAGCAGATGTCTGAGCCTACTCCATGCAAACCTCGTGCTAACGAAGAAAGGGACGGTAGGAAGAAGGACATGTTTTGAAGACTCTGAACTTAGGTGCAGTCTTCTTGTCATGCAACAGGGCGAAGACGTCACGCACCCGGCTTCCTGAAGTGCATGCGATTCTGGATGTTCCACTCATACAGTAGCTCAGTAGCTCTTAGAGCCCTGAGGCTTGGAGCGCACACACGAAACCCAAGCCCGCTGCCAGCCTGAAACCTTCTCCGATCAGGCCCAGCAGCTGTGGCAGCTACTCGGCGAGGCTCCGCCCAGCCGCTCAGAAGTCGCGACACATCGGCCAGGGCCCAGGGTCCCGGGGTAGTGTCTCCGACTATGGCGACGACGGACGACGGAACGACGGACAACTGCTGTGGCTGCTCCTTCGTCACCGCCAGTCACTAGCGGCTAGCGCTCTTGTACGGGCAGTTGGAACAACTTCTCGCACCTTTGACCCCTTAAGTCTTGGAGTCTTCGGCCCCCAGCGACCTCTGACCTCTGGCAGCTTGTGAGCCAAGGCCCGAGTTCGATGCGGACCATGAGATCATGGCCTTCCACTCAGACGTTCGGAGCCTGCAGACTTCAGGCTGGGAAAGCCTCGGGAAAGTGGTGGAAACTGCAGCGATGCCTTAGCATTTACAGTGCTGAAAGAAGCCATTCATGGGCAGGTCTTGGAATGCACGTTCCCTGTGTACCTGAGTGCCAGCCAACGACAATGGTTCGAGACACTCTCTGCTGTTTACCCGCTACGAGTCAGTGCATTTTCATGGCCGGGGATAGATGCCAGGATCGAGCATGCTCCCGATCGAATCGTCGAAAGAGTCTGTGTGTCCATGAACAGCCAAGCTCGAGTAGCCGAATGCACATTTCTCCAGGGCCGCTTCGATGTCTTTTAGCAGATAGTGACTGTACTAGTCCGTCTTCCAGAAAGTTGGACACTCGAGGAGCCTCAGCCGAAATTCAATGCAACAAATTGCATCCTGAAGCTAAGGTGAGCACGCATGGAAGGGGTGGAGCTGCAGGACGGGCATGTTGCGTGAGCATAACACCGAGAGTTCGGCGGCGCTACTTGGAGCTTGGCCTTGCGATGCCTTCGATATTAGTACCTGATTTAAGGCTTTAAGGGTCACCATTTGGTTCAATTCAACCACGAGTAACACAAACTCCTCAGCCCCGAGGTTTGAGATTCTTTTGGAACTCGCCTCCTGATGCAGAATGTGCGGCCGAAAGGTATTTTGCAAGCTTAGTATGACATTCTTGGAGCATCCTGCTATCCGAGCGGTTCAGACTGGCGATCCTTTAGAACTTCTTGCCGCTCCCTGTGCAGTCACCTTGGAAGGAGCTGGCTTTCCATCCGCTGCCGCAACACCCGACAGCACTGTCCAGCGAGAGGCACCAAACTGCGTGGAGTTTGGGTAGGTTTGGGGATCCGACTTCGCAACATCAAATCTCAGCACTGTTCTTGCGGCGCAGGGGGCGACAGCTAAGCTTTGCGTGTAACACGGAGGAGGAAGACACACGGTGGTACAAATGTTAGAAGTGCTGCATTCTGCTGCAACCCGAACTGTTATGTATACAGGATTAGTGTGGCGTGTGGGTAGACTTCGAGCCCTCAACCCTGTTTCAGAGCATGGCTACTGTATGTCTTGCCCGGACGACCTGGAAGATCGCTCAGCTCAGGACGGTCGGTCTGCCAATCCTGCCTGGGAAGCGTGCAGATCCCAGAACTGACTGTTGTTTAGGTTTCTTCAGGTTTAACTGGATCTCTTGGAAATGAGACCGGGGATGGGATTTCGGCAGGCCCGGTGCCGGACGGCCTCCACCGATTCTGGCCGTCGGTAGAGAGCTCCATGTATCATAGCATCGGTGAGCTCACTCTTGGGGCGGAGAATCGAAGGGAAGGTACAACACCACGAAGATAGAACACGGTTGAAGAAGTGTGGCCTGTTCTTTTGAAGCCGTAAGAATACCTCCCTTTGAGAACACTCGCTTTGAGAATAGTAACGTTTCACATCGCAAAGCCGCAGAAGCAGAAGTCGAAACCGTGGATTGGTGTGGGAGCTCGGGTCCACACCCTGTAGGTGAGCGGCGTCCGCTGTCGTTTTAGGCACATTCAAGAGGCTGGCTCCTCTGTATCATAGTGCTGGCACAGCTGTGTTGGATTGAAAGTTAGCAGCTGAAGGCTCTGGTGCTATTTGCAGCTGTGTGCCACAGAACCGGAAACTTGTAGGGCAATGAGCAGAGTGTTTGTTTGATGCAGTCGTTGCACAGCAGACTGATACACCACTCTCAATCAGACCTTCTACGCTCGGCCTGTTCGCAAGCTTCAGAACTCTCTGCTCAAAGCAAGTTCCCGGCCGACACGATTTTTCAACTGCTTGCCCTTGGTGGGTTATGCAGCCAGACAACGAAACGAATGCCGCTCGGCGGCACCGGAAGAGGACGGTGAACGTTCTTGAAGGTCAATGGGACGTGAGATGACGCGATGCAGTGAGCTTCGTTTTTCGTTTCAATCTTGCAATGGCAGGGTTACCGGTTTCGTCGGCGGAACATCGAGACAATGCCAATGTTAAAAGACTGTCAGTCCAGGCTTTGTGTGCTGTTCGGAAGCTGTCAAACCTGCATGTCTTAGCATGCATCCCTGCAGCAGGCTCACCCCCGAAGCTCGTAGGCTCCACACACTATATTACGTTCTGGAACCTTGATCTGCAAATGGTGAAAGGAAAGTAGATCGCCAGTGTTCGGCAACCGGAGCTTGCCAATAGAACGGGAAGTTTCGCTCAAAGGCACTAGCTGCAATGCCTTTCAATTGCATGCTCACAGTCCTTCCAAGGCTACCTGCGTTGACCTGAAGTGTGCATGGTCAAGGTTTCTGTTGAGTTGGCGAGTCCTTGGATCCTGTAGAAGCGCTCGTCTGAGCCAGACAACGACAACAACCACGAGAACAACAATAACCACAACCACAGCAAGCACAATCACGACACCATCAACAACGACGACTACTACTACGACAACTACTGATACCTACTACTACCACTACGACTACGACTACTACTACTACCACCACCACTACTACCACTACTACCGCTACTGCCACTACTACCAGTACTACCACTGACACCACTACCACTACACAACAACCAGAACCACAAGCAGAAGCAGAGCCACAGCCACAACCACAACAACGACAAGACCAGCAACAACAACTACTACAGCCACAGGACAGTCTCATTGTCTCACGATGGAATACCGAAGCCAACACTGTCGTAAAACTAAAACAACGGCAGCATCAGTCTCAGACTGAGTTAGCCAGCCGTAAGTAAAAATGATCTTGAGCCTGATGGGCCCTCGGAACTCTGGAGCTGTGGACGTATTTCACATAATGGGCTCTCAATTGACTCCACGTGAACACGGTCATTCCGAAGTAGAGCGTCCCGCTCTCGTCCCGAAAAGCCTGAGACGGTCCCATCCGCAGCTCTACTACCTGCCATTCGTGGGCCCCGCGCTGTACTTCGTGCACTCGTGCTGGATGGCCTCCATCTACTGCTTCGAGCCCTAGCCTTGGGCCTTCCAGGCTGGGTAGGCAGCAGTATGCAAGAAGGCAGAACAGGAATGAACTGTCACTTCTGAGAAAAGACCATAAGGTACAGGTGGGTCCATCAGCGGTGGACGGCAAACGCGCGAGTGGACTACTTCGAGGTGAACTGCGAGTACCTCAATGGGATTTGACTGTCAGAGTATGCCGGTTTGAATTTTAGAACTGTTTGAAGCTGGTGACGCACTGGCTAGTATTCGGAAAGTAATATGCAGCCACCACTCTGCGCAGAATGTCAACGAAGCTGGCTCTCTATCACCATGACTGTGATTTTGATGTCTGACGGGTAGCATGTGGACACATCCGTTTTTGTCGTTGGCGGTGAGAGTTTGATGACATTTATTGTTGCTTCTTGTGCTGGTGTTCTTCTTGATCTTGTTGTTGCGGTCGATGGTCGTCGTCATGGTGGGGTGAAGATCTTCGTTGGCCTGCAAGTTTTCGAAGTCTTGCCGCGTCGCAACATTCCCCTGCATCTCCAAGCATCCGGTCTTTCACCGACCTCAGTCGTGTTGTTGGGCTATGGCTTCGCACAAGCCCATGTACCCAGCCAAGCTACTTGTCAAATCTTGGGACCAAGCTCGAGACATGGAACTTGAAGCCACATCCTCGCGCCTGAAAACCGTGAGCCTTGAACCCCGAAAACCCAAAAAGAGAGCCCTCTCTCTCGACTCGCTCCCTTTGCCAGCGCCACTGGCTCTACTTCTTTGGCTTCGGTTTCCCGGTCTCCTTCCTCTCCGTCCTTTGCCGGGGCCTTGGGTCCGACAGGCGACTAAGGCCCAAAAGCCCATTTCCAATTCCAGGCCGAGGCCTAGGCTTCCTCACAAAATTACTGCATTCAGAAGTGACACTCATCTTAAATCTACTCCCGTCCTAACTTTGCGTTCGACTTCCGGTGTTGCGATGGATTGCTGCCTGGGGCTGTAAGGCCTGAGTGCGAGGATTTTCTGCGACAAGACAGTGAAGCCACTGTGAAACCCTTGAGGTTCCTAGGTTGGAGACAGAGCGATTAGGTTCCGTTGAGCGCGGTGTGTATCTTGGTGTCTCTTGAAGTGGAGATCGTGCTGTAACCGGCAAACCGCTCGAAGTCTCGAAGAATCGTACCGTGCAAACACGCATCTCTGCCATCGACTGTCAGCTGTTCCCTTCACAGCAGCGGAAGCTCAAACCATCCCAGGTCCGCGTTTCATCGATGCAGGGGTGTTTGCCCTCTTTTTCCCGCTCTTCGTGCTGACGGCCATGCCCTTATGAAAGGTTTCAATGCTTAGCTGCAGCGACAGAGATTCGCTGGCCTTGCAGAGGTCGAAGCCATACCCGAAGGTCTGAAATGAACCGTGCACTCTCCGATTCGCAGATGCAGCCCCTCAATTCTAAAGGGCATTGACTTCTGTGGCAAGCCCAACGACCAGGCCACAAAAGCAGAGCCCAAAGCGCTGCAGCATGAAGCTCAGTTGTTCGATCAGCCAACATGAAAGGCGGAAGCATGTTGTGGACTTCGAGCTAGTGTGAAATCCCTGCGACGCGAGTCACGTTTGGGTAACAAGCTCGTGGCATCTTTCATGATTTTTCGGCGACGCACAAGAATCGTTGCTTGACACGGGGTCCGTTCGGGTAGGAGCCGGTAGTTCAGCAATCTGACTGCACATCGTACCCTACCGCTCTCGACTGCGAAGAATTGGCTCAGGGCTTTGACCCCAAGCGTCCGAGAGGGGAGTGAAGCCCTCGTGTCTTCGCGCAGGCAGTGCCCAGTCTCGTTGCAGAGACTGCCGCTCTTCATCGTCGTGCAGGCAGCGATATGGCGAGATTGAGTTCAAAGGCCCAGAAAGCCATCGAACGGAAACCCCGCTCAAATCATGGAGAGTGAACACACCTGCTGGAGATGAGAACATCAAGACGCCCGAGCCCAAACAGAAGTCGTGTGTGCAGGGCGTCTCCTGCTTCTTGGTCCGCCTCTTCGAGGGTCTGCCAGCCTTTATCGGTTCCAGCATGTTCGGGTGTGGAATGCTTCTGAGTCGATCGGGCAAAGGTATCCGGGAAAGTCGGCTCGGGAGGTCCTTAGCTGCGCTCCACATAAAGCAGTCTTCACGGCTGGAAGCGTCGCAGTGCATTTCCATCCCTAGCAGCCTGAGCCCACCGCCGGAACCCAATCGTCTTGAGATCCACACAACTTGTCTTGGCTTCCAGACCCCGAAGCACGGCAGCTGGTAGAGCTCTGGCCGGAGCAAGTCTTGAAAAAGAGCAGTTTTGCTTTGACGCCAGGTAAAACTCGAGCAGAGGCTTCAAAAGTCAAGTGAGCCAGAGGTCTCAAAGGTAGACACTGGAAGACGGACAGGACACGACACATTTGTCGCAAGGCCTGCTCGCGGCTTTTACTATCACAGGCCACGGCAGGCTGCCCAACCGACCTTTGAAGGTTAGTTCGGGCAAGGAGGACGTGTGCATCAAGCATGCCGCAGCTTTCAAGCAGTGACTGTTTCAGAAATACTTTGCAGTGCAAACCAATCAGCTATCTCATGTGGTGCTGCGGCGAAGCCCTTAGGCACCCGCCCTCTCAACTCAGCCGGGGGGGCCCACCGCTCCATCAGCTGCAGAGTGGAGAGCGGCAGCGAGATGGGTATACTTCGCTGCAGGGCTGAGGACTCCCAATCTCCGGAACTTATAAACAGGGGTAGGATGACTATGTAGGTAGACAAAAGCTTGAACCAGAGTTCGAGGGATACCCTAAAGCTGCCGCCTCGGGCACACGCCAGCCACGAGGCTTGAACTTGGAGTCGTTTTGGGGTTAGGGCCTTTAGGGGTTGTCAGGGTATATGAGCAATGAAGATCAAGTAGGAGCTGAAAGACAGCAGGTAGGAATGTGTAGAGTCATTACGGGCTCATCAATACGTGTTCGGTGTTCGGACATCAAGCCTCCAAACGGCGCAGCTTCGAGAGGTTTGGGGTTCGGGCGGAATCTTAGAACATGTCCGTTATCTTTGGACAACACGGCTCTTGCCACAACGGCAAGTCGGCTTGGGGGTTTCGATGCCGCAGAAGGACAGGAGCTCGAATGCCCTCCTGTGTCTCGCCGCGGGGAAAATGGAATTGCCTTGACCCTCCTCCGACGGGGTTCTGACAGGAAACCACTTGTGCGAAGTTCTTAGGCCCTTCGTCAGCTGTAGGTAGGAGACAGCAGGAGATTCTCATCTTTCTGTGCTGTAGATGCTGGAAGCCGCTTGCAACGTACACTCGTACTCGTCAAAGATGTGAGCGGCTCGCACTGAATTAAGACATAGAATTCATAGAATGAATCATGCCTTCATCGCATGTCTTCAGAAGCGCCAAGATCGGCACTTTCAAACAGCCCAGAAGATCATCACAGTCTCCATCGGTCGTCAGACTAGTGGCAGGTCTGAGCCCGGGATCACAGGGAGGATGACCTTGCACATAACAACTGAGAGCGGCATTTTGCTTCCTTTTGTTGAACCGAGATTGACCTCGTCAGCGAATGTTGCGGCTCGGATTTCTCGAAAGCGCACATCATGCGCACAACATGTTTCGGATGACACACAGCCACACCTCTATTGGAATTGTAGTGATCACGGAGGCCGGAACCCAATGCTGTAGATTGTCCCTTTGAGGAAGTTTCGCAATTGTCGGTCGCACAGTATTGTCAATCTGCACTTCTCAGTTTGCCCCGCCTGCGGAAGAGCCCCATGTACTCAACCATCCCCTCTACTAACCCATCCCAACCGAAAGCCGAGAGCCTCAATAAAAACTCCCACCTAAGCCCAATTCAGCCTGTCGTGCCCCAGCCCGGTACCATCTCTGAATCCCGGCTCTCCCATGGGCGAGCATGGGGGCGGCCTCTCAACTGGCCTGTTCTTCAAGGCGCTCCGGTGATACCATCAGTGCAAGCATAAAGAGATTCTCGGAATGGCTCAGAAGATCTCAGAAGTACGGGAGGCAGGTCGTTTATAGTGGAGGCCGGAGCAAGCCTTGGCCCAGGCGCTTGTGCTCACCGCCTCCAGGGTCGCGAACTGGCCCGGTGCCCAGATCGGGCCAGGAAGTCTTGGGAGTCTTACTGTTCGTGTTTGGGTCAAGCGCTGCGCTGGTTGTGATGGAGGATCTGGAACTACCAAGCCTTGCAGGAAGAAGCAGAGTTCAAACGGTACAAAGGCGTGATTGAAACCGAAGACTTCTGTCAACGATGCTTTAAACTCAAAGTTTAGAGCAGGACGTCCAAATTGCAACAAACACATGAACAGTCACTCAACCTACACCCCCCTTCCACTAAGGTTCGTAGTCTACCTGCAGGTAGCACTTGCACAGGAAAGCGAAGAAGAAGGCCGGCGACACGGTCGCCAAGCTGGCGGAGCCCTGTCACCAGCTCTTGACGCTAGTGGCACGGCTATGCGGCAATTAGAGCTTCTGTAGTCAGTTCCCTCAGATGCCCGGGACAGCCACAGCTTGGAAGCCCGAATCGATTTTTGCTGGCCCGAAACACACACCAACACTTTACACGCATTTCCTACCTCTTGAAGGACGTCCCTTGGAGATTGTTGGACTCCTGTCTGCTGCCGGCATCCTCGTTTCGACCCTATGTTGGCCAGAGGCCGAGCACGACTCGGGTGCACGATTCAGATCAAGCCTGTGCAGTAATCCGTGCTTGAGCTCTCTGCTCTCTGGACTTGAGGTCTAATAGCATAGTGAGCCTTCAGGGAACCGGGGGAGTCCTGGGCATCAACGCTTGGGCCTAGGGCAAGTTTCAGGCATCGGTACATACTGGTAGGAAAAGGCACACCTCCTGAAGCTGGTTCAGGGTAGCTGCAGTAGCAAACAGCGTGCTGCTCAATCAAAAAACTGCACCTTTCAGCCTTGGAAAAGCCACGACAAGGAAGAGAAAAGACACAAGCCATGAAGCTCATCGACTCACTGATCTTGGAAAGTGGTTCTCATTCTCGAGATGCGCATGGTGTTGCTTCGCTGAGTTTCTTCTCCCTCCGAACTGAGAGGGCGCGCCAGGACCTCAGATGTGAAAATTGAGGCAACAACAGCCGCATACCCGAGGGGCTTGTTGCAGATCGTTGACGGACGTTTTCGCAGGGTTGAAGGTATCGGAAGGGTGCCGGGTGCCTGCGGGAACCAGTCTGACGAGTCCTGATGATCTCGGCATCCGAGTTCGAGTGTCTCAAGTGGGTCCGAGATCTCATGAGGGATCCTTCTCAAGGTCTGTGTTCTGAACACGCGACCTTCGACCATGCCTGAACCCCTGAGCCGAATCGGATGGCTGCCGCAACCAAGTCGTGTCGTGACAGACTGCACTTGGACTTGCACATTGAGGAAGACGCAATGCCTCGTAATGCCGGAGGTAACGGATAAAACCCTGTACCGGAGCCTTGGTATTGCCTGGACAAGTCAGAGATGTGGGGTATGCCCAAATGACATCAAGGAACATCCCGAACCTTTGCAGTTCCAGCTTCACGCAATTTTTCTTTCGGCGCACGAGGCCGCTCAAGATGTCCTGCCCTTCTCGTGGCACTGGTTCAGGTGCCACCAGCCTAGTGTGGTGGAGCCCTGACCGCTTGAAGACTCAGTCTGGCTCCCGAAGGTCTCGATCTCGAGAAGCCACAACCGCAATTCGGTTGTTTGATGTGTTGCTGAAACCCACGGAGCTTAGTGAGATAAAGATTCGAGTCAGGAAAGTGTTGAAGCGCTGTGTGTCGGAATCCTTTCTCGGCTCGTGCTGTGACTCCAGGCCGCGCTCACCACTCCTGAAACCCCAAACTTCCAGATTCCAACAGAAGCACTTCGTTTTGGAGGTCGGCGCGCTCTTGGAGCTGTCACCGATCCCCTTGCCTGGCCCTCAGAACTTCGGGGCCTCACATGTAGTGCTTGGGTTGGGCTTCTGCTGTGTTGTGGTATTAGACTAGATGGTATCAGTATCAGTATAGTATCAAGATACTCAAAGGATTGGAGGGCTCACTAAGCAGATCTTGAGTGGGGTTAAGTAAACTATATGAGATTATCCGACTCAGAAGCGTTAGCAGGAGTTGCCGTCGCAGAGGCCAGGGCTCTATTACTCGTATGACCATGGCATACGGCCGATCCTGGCGTGGATTGGATGGGCCCCTGGAAATTTCTTGTTGGGGCATTTCGGTAATGAACAATTCGAGATTGGCTCAGGGACTGCAGGGTCTGAGTAGATTTGTAAAGCATAACAGGCTACATGTCCTCACAGCTGTTTGCCTTTCATCCGTGGATCCAACAAGGTATCCCAGCTTTCGCAAGAAGCCTTCCCGGCTGCCCGTGGCGCTGGAGATGGCGCAGCGCGCCGACGTCCTCCCCGGCGAGCGGTTGAGTCTTAGGGCTTAGTGTTGAGTTCAAGAGTTTTGGGCTTGTGCCGTTACTACTTGCAACAGCTAGCCGCTAGCCCTCCGAAGCAGTCGTCATCGCCCTAGCTCGAACTACAACGGCTTTTATGGTCGCCGAAGGCTTTCTTCGCAACACGGGATGGCCAACTCAGTGGAATAAGTCTTCCTGGAAAGTCTAGGGACGGGATCAGGATTTGTTGCACCGAGAGCTTCAGCCATCGAAGGTGTAAGTAGCTGCTCACCCGGGGTGCAAAGTAAGCCAGAAGATGTACACACAGTTCCCTACCATGCCCCGGACTTGGCTGGGCAAGACCGTCGTGCGCAGTGTGTTCCTGGTTCAAGTGCAGTTTAGTTTCGGGGGTGAGTCAGGGAAGAACAAGCAACTGACCACAAGCGGGTCCAGTGGCATCATCATGAGCTATTGGGTGCCGCCGCCCTAACTCTAGAGGATTCAAGACGTTGCCCCAGCTGGCATCACCGAGTACTTTCTGGATCTTTGGGTGCGTCAAAACGTAGCTCGGAGACTAGTCGCTTGCTTTGGCATGGGGCTCGTCGCAGCCTCAGCATCAGAGTTTGGGCATGTGCAAGATGACGCATTGAACCGGAGCACAACAGTAGCAAGCGATCATCGGAAGTCCTACATTGACATCATGATGGCGATAATATTTGTCACCGTCACCGTTCCTACCACCAATATTGTCACCATACCCCGTCCCAGACCCTGAGCTGCGATCCATTAGCCCAATTATCTCTCCGCAGGGAGGTTCGCTCAAGTCCCTTACCCCCAGTTCATGGTCTGAGGCGCCAGGAACCACACCCACAGACAAGCAAATGGTCATGCGGCCTCGAGCCCCAGAGCGACTGCTCAGAGCTGGAGGGGCGGGAGACATCGGTTTGTTCAAGGGATCGATGGTGGTTGTGTTTCGCTGGGTTGGGCTTGTTGTGACGACCACTCAGGGTCTGCCAATGCTTTCGATTACGTCTGCAGCGGCCCGCAGGTACGCCGCGCCGCTACGTTTTTTGTCGCAGCAATTTGCTCAAGGAAGGTGTCGGCCTGTGAGCGCGAACTGGCGCAGTCTGAGGCTTGGGAAGGCGCCCTCATACGGACAAATAGGGCTACGGGCGATGTCCATTGCTCCCCATCCTTATCAGATGAATCATATTCTCGTTATGACATACGGACATCGACTTGGGTGCGGCACTAAAGCGTTAGATTGCAGCCGAGACACAAGTGCACAGGTGTATGCAAGTGCAGGCTGTCGCCGCAAGTGCACGTGTCTTCTCAGTGTTGCTTGTCTGTTTGGGGTCGTTTCGCTGTCGTGAGCGTGTCGTAGTACATCCAGTTGGTCTGCAGCATTTTGGGATGGCTGGTGCTCGTTTGTAGCCTGAAGCTTGGCGGCCGGTGACCTTCATGACAGCTGCAAGATTTGGGAAAGGGATTGAACACGCGACCGGAATCGAAGGCACATGCTTCACTCTGATAAACGGTTTGCGGATTCAGGATTGATGAATCCTGGATAGAGCAGATCTTTGCACTGGCTGGGTGCCCTTTTCTATCTCTAAACTCGTGACGCTTGAAAAACCTCCCCCGATGCCTTGCAGCGCTTGCAGTCATGGCTTGGCAAAGCCATCCGCTTCACACCGTGGAGCGCTTGACAGAGGCGAGCTCGGCTTCCCCGCAGCACCTAAACTGCCTCCACACGTTGTTCGCTCCCAGCAGGCTTCGGGTCTACGGTTTTGCCTGAAGATTTGATGAGGTCACGGGCTTCGGGACCTTGCTTCGAAGCTTTTGGACTTGACAACTGCAGCAGCACAGAGAAGCCTTGGAGTTCTCGTGCGTCACAAGTGGGCCTGTGGTCAATAACTTATTGCAACATCTGACGAACGCTGGACCATGTGGCTAATCGAAGCTCCAACTCCTTATTTTGCAAAGCGAGCCCCCCAGGAGCCGGAGTCCACGCGCATCTAAGTAGCTAAAGCACCAAAACGGAGCCTTGGAGGCCGTGAGAAAGATGGAGGTGCCGCGCTTGCACTTTGCAAGATGGTCGAAGAGTGTATAAACTCTCGAGGTGTCGGAGCGGATTGGTGACGCAGGGAATTCGGTAAGCCATGCTCAGCGAAAGAGCATGCCGGCTGTCCCCATGGAAGCCATGTGTACGATCTTCGTTGATTTCGACACATCTTCCGACATAAACACTGCTCAGCCATTGCCAGTCATGCCCCCTTTCGCACCTCCCGACGTCGTTGTACTTCGCAACGGGTTGAACGCAAGATCACCATGGTCGCAGTCAATACACCACAATGCAAGTCTAGGATAACCATGACAGCAAGTTCTCCAAGGCTGACACGGTCGGTCAATGCCTGGCTGCTGGCGCTTCTGTCCAGGGATCAATCAATCGCCAAGGGCAGACCATACTGGATCTTTTCGTGGGAGTCTCAGCATCAGATTGCCTTGGGCGCTCAACGACTTAAGGCCTGCGGTTCAGCGCACACAGTCGGGGCTTCATCTGTCGTCAGGTTCAACACAGCTTCAAGCGCACACATTTTGTCGGGCAGCGTTGGCGTGCTCCATTCTCGCACTGAGGTCGTGGAGCATGCAGCCATGATTGAGTCAGCCCTCGAGCACAGAGGCACGCAGCACATCACGAAGCCCCAGACGGCAACACCCGATTCCAGGTTTTCCAAGCCCAACACTGCAGCCCAAAGAAGATTCAGAAGAATATTGGTAGTCGTTGTCGTCGTCATCGTAGTCGTCGCAGTAGTAGTAGTCTTAGTAGTCGTCGTCGTCGTAAATAGTAGTAGCAGATGACTAGTCATAGCAATACTAGCAATGATCGTGGCAATCGCAATCACGATAGTAAAAGTGCTGTAGTGTTGATACCAGGAATCTGAAAAGTCACCATAAAATATGAATAGGAATAGCAACATTCCAGAAGCCAGGTTCCCCTCAGGATGTCACCAGACTCTATGTGGAGCAGCAAGAGGCGGCCTTTCAGGCCGGACCAAAGCCATAAAGACTCGAACGTTGATATATAGTGTAGTACTAGTTTTTCCACAATGTTATAGTATGTGAGCCTTGGAGTGTTGAGGGTTTGGGGACTCCGTCTTACTAAATACGAAGCGTTGATGGTACTGTTCTCTTCTCCCTGCATTTTAGTTGCGGTTGTGGCTTCCTCATTGACCAGCCTATTGAAGAAGCGCAGGCACCTTGCAATATGTTCACTGGGCTACCTAATCACGGCAAGTATCTTTGTAATTGCTCTTTGTATCGAATATTGAACAACCGCAGACATCAGGGTCGAGATTTTGGCAGCAGAATCCCCGAAACAAGAAATGACTGGAATTCATGCCGGCGAGCTCGCTTGGTTTCAGGAGCTTTTGGTACTCATGCAATGTCCTGATGCACTGGGGTCAGGGCATCGGATTCAGCCAAACGTCCTCACGAAGAGCCCTTGCCCTCAGCTCAGGTCATGCGATCACTTGTGGACAAAGGCGCAGTCCTGTCAGCCGGAACAGCTGTGCTGAAGCCTGGTCTCAGGTGAGTGCAAGGCACTGGGAAGGCAAACATCTAGAGTTGTTACTGTAAAAGAGGGGAAGCTGGTGGTGTTGGCCGGGTTGCAGGAGCTGACGGGCCCAATGTGTTGAGCTTGTCGGTGAAGCGAGGTGGGGACGTTGGTCTGCATTTTCTGGATGTTCGCCTTCCCGGGCCGTGGGCTCCGCAAACGAGTGCTGGACAATGAAATGCATACAGAGAAAGGAGAAGTGCAGGCAGGAGAGTCAGCTGGAGATGGCGAAGCATCTGAACTGATTAGTCACAAGATTCAGCACCGAGAACAGGACTCTGACTCCATTGGGAAACTGCCTGCAAAATTCGCAGGGGTCCTCTTGGCTGAAATTGCTGTATCTGCAGAGCAGAGACGAAGAACGCAATGGCAATTGTTCGTAGTTCTTTAGTGTCATATAACCGTATCAGTAACGGCTAATCGTGGCGCACCTGTGAAGCCAAAGATGCCTGTGGCACAGCACAGAGCCAAGCGACCCTCGTGGCTTTCCCCGCAGATGGGAGCGCAAAGAGTGCTTTCAAGGAGTGCTTGGTAAAGAACCCGATGCTTGTGCCACTGTCCAGCATCTTCTACAGCTATTGCTCTTGCGGCGCTTCTCCTTCTTATGATTCTTCATGTACTGCTGCGGGTGGCGATGACGACAAGCACGGGACAGCCACTGCATGCGCACTCTATTCATAGTTAAATTTTCGTTTCACTATGATGAGGGAATCAGTCCATTTTATCGTTCTTGTTACTAGGGTGTTGTTGGCACCATCCATGTCGGTCCTGCTACAGGCACATCCATAGAGGATAACGAGCGTTGTCTCTGAGAATGGCCGATTGATTATGACGGTTGCCAGGAGTCTTTTAATCCAATTATTGGTGTGAAGCAGTTTTCGGGCAGCTCGCTCAAAGGTCTCTTCCACTTGCCATGAAAGAGACGATGAAGAAGCATGCCCTTCTTGAGGATGAGGAGGCGCTTGAGTTCGTAGGTTGTAGTCTGGGTGTCTAGGTCCAGAACAAGAGCTTCTGCAGGGTCCTTCCACATCTTGGTACGGAGTCACGGAGATCATGCCCACCAGAACTGAGTATGACTGTTTGGGCCTGTGGTTTCTAGCAGTGAAACGCATCCCTGGCAGCGCACATCGAAGTTTCAGCTCGTCCAGGCACTTTGTAACTTGTGCCTGCTACACTTATGCCTGGAAGGCCTGAAAGCAAAGCGTAAATGGAACATAGCCTGCATCTGCTCATGCCAGGACGACGCCAGTTTCGACTATCCCTCCCCGAAGGAAAAACTCGTGTTCACACGATGCCGTCGACCCAGCGTTAGCCCCACTTCACGGGATTCCGTGTTCTGGTGTCGGAGTATATGTCCTTGTGGCTCTTAGGGTTGCCCTTTCTTCGCTAATGCGCATTTCTCGTGCGTGGCATTGGCATCATTAGCACTAAAGCTGTACTGCTAGCATTTTCGGTTCTGCTGCTCCACTCTTGTGGTAGGACGCAGACAGTGTTGAGTTATTCACGAGTGAGAGTACAGCGATTGGATAACTTCATTCATGGCGGGCCGTAAAGCAGAGATCCGAAATCCTAACCTCCCTAAACCCTTCGACGCTTGCAGAAGGGCATAGCCAATCCGGGAAGTGTGGCTGAAGACATCAAGGCCCCAGACCCACCACCAAATGGCCGGTGGACGAACCCACAAAAGATTGGAGCAAGAAGTATCAGTGCTGTGGTGATGATTGGTGTTGGTAAGGTAGTCGTCGACATCTTACTGGCATAGGGTCGCTGGCACAATTAAAAGCTGTCCTGTCAAGGAGCATGGAAGATCAGTGCTTCATTGAATCCTCTGCTCCATTCCTAAGTCCGCAAACCTGCACGAGCCCTGAGATCAAATTCATTCAGCTTATGCCTGAAGAAACGAAGACCCAGTATAGGTTTGTCCGACGACGAGCCACCCATGGAGCGGCCCGCGCGATCCTGTTTAACGCTCCGGGCTTTCGAAGTGGCTTTAGAGTGACAGCACGGGCGGGAGCTCTTAGTTTTTACAGGTCGTTGGACGTGCTGTAATGCAACTTGGAGGGGGCAGCATGTAGATGCATAGATCCCTAAGTTCGCATGACCATTTGCCAGTCCAGAACTCGAAACTTGAGATCGATCTCCGCATCTCGGTCTCAGCCCAATCCCCACACCCCAAGCCCTTCCCAGAGTTACACTCGCCAGGGACTCGCCGTTACATGCGGCCTTAACCCGAACATCGGCAAGTTTTAACAGGCAGGAGGAGTGCCGAGATTATCTTGAGATGAGTGTGGCAATAATCCAGCGCAGTTGCCGACCAGCTTCGGGCAGTAACTCATGCAAATCCTGCGACGGGGACATGCTGAGATTTGCTGCCGGACAGAAAAGATGGGCTGGCAGCCTGCATGTTCTCAGCAACATGGCCTCCTGATCAGCACGCTTCCATGCAGGCAGGTGACCGCACCTGCGGTGATGCAAGTGGCGAACTTCATCCTCGACGGAGAGACACGGCTGGATCTGTTCTCACCGAACACGGTAAGCTGACAGAACCAGAAATGAAGCACAAGGCACACAAGCAAGCAGCGTGAGGTGGCGATGCCCCAGAATTCCTTTGGTCTGCTAGAGCGGGTAAGCCGGGCGTGGGTTCCAACATGGGCAGGGAAACCTCGAACGCACCAGGAGATGTTGTGAGGGTTCCTGCATGCGTCCCCCAACCTTTCGCCAACGAAGCAAGGTGCTTAAGCAAACGTAGTCCTACATAGTCCTACCCTGGATCCGGACAGCCTTGGTGAGTTTGACAAACAACCGCAAGTTCGTATTGAGAGACCCCTAAGGAGACATGACAAGAAGCCCGAAAGCTTGCATCCTTGAGGGGTAGCTCAACCCCAAATCTAAGGAAATGACTGTCGGAAGCTCAGGGAGACTTTGTCATATTGCTGCTGCTGCATAGAGTTCAGAAAAAGTTCATAATAAAACCAGGCCGGAAAAGTTATTTAAAAAAAATCATATTTCCAGGCCTGACAAGTTCATACAAAGTTCATATTTCCAGGCCTGAAAAGTTCATAACAAGTTCATTTTTCCAGGCCTGACAAGTTCATAAAAGTTCATATGAACTTTTGTTTTATTGTTATTTACAATGAATCCAGGCCCCAATAGTTCACAAAAAGTTCATATTTCCAGTCCTGACAAGTCCTCAAGCACCCAGATCCTGAATCGACTTCGAGCGGTTACGTTTGGACTTCCGGATTTGTAACAGCGGCTCGCGACTGTAGTCTGTAGTCTTTACGAATTTCGTTTAGTAGGTCGGAGCTTCTGTAACTGTAGCTGTGATGCAAGATCCGTGTTCTTGCTGCGTCGGCCCGTGAGAGTACATTGACGTGAGACGTTTTCTCGTGGTCTGTGCTAGGCAATTAGGCGAAGGCCCAACTCATCAAAATCTAATCGCAACATGTGAACAGTACTGGCATTGTTCAAGCGAGTGCTGGACACAAGTCGATGCTGTAACGGCGGGACGATGTTGAGCACCCTTTGAAGCTGGCGATCGTTCACCGAAGATACGAAGTTTCATGCCATCCAACACCTGAAACGCCATATCTGCCCAGGTGCTTTATGAAGGCAACAATTCGTCACTAACCAACAGCAAGGCCACCATCTCAGATGGCTGGGGGTTCGTCGCTCGTGATTTGATGATTCTTTGGGGGTAGTTTTGGTCCTTCTTCTTAGCTTGGCTTCTGGCAGTCATTCCCGGTCTGTCACTCAGCTTTGTTGGCTGTTAGAGGCCGGAGCCTGGATTTCCAGCTTGACCCAGGCCCCTAATGTCGAATGTTAGGGGAGGAGTTCACGATTCAATACCACGTGCAACTCGAAAGGTAGAAGGCAAAGCATCCCGAGGACCACTTAGGAGTTCTCAAGCCCAGGTGGGTGATGAAGTTGTTTGGGATGCAAGCCTTTTCAATCCCCGCCCCACACTCTAAGCACCAACGCCTGGACCCACTCTGGCCCTGCCGGCAGGTTCGTAGATCCTCGGTCATCTCTTGCAAGAGACTCTTTGGCTGCAATTGTGATGCTCGATTCCGGGATCCCGACATCATCTTGGAGAGTCATCATATTCCTCCGAAATTGTGCTTTGGATTTCTGAGTATCGTTTGCACTCGAAGTCGTCCGCTCTGAACGTGAAGCCCTGCTTCAAGGCGATGAGACCGACGCGGGGGCCTCGGACCACATCGGGGCTGAAAGATGGCTGAGCAGGGCTACAACATGGGTTTCGGGCTCGGTCTCCTGGCCGGACAGACTCACAGAAGATCAGCCCCTCCCTGAAAACTCCATGTCTGCCAGGGGCTTCGGAGCTTAGGTTTATCAGTCGGTGCTTGCAACTGATGCTTCGGAGTCAGGCTTCAGAGTCGGTTCAATTTGGGATGTTCGGCGATGGCATCGCTTATAATTAACATGGGCTGACTGTGCAAGGTGCATGGTATTCCGCAGACCTGTTTCTTCAGCACATGGCACCATATCCCAGTGACTGCAGTCAGCTTTGTTTCTGAACTCCGTTCTTCAAGAGACCCGGGCGGCCGAGAGGTGGTTTCAGCAGACTTGGATGTTGCAGTGAAGCCGGGAACTCGGAGTTCGAGCATATAGGCTTTGCGAAATGGGCTGCAACGCTGCAGAGGGCTGAGTCGGCACGAGAGAAACACGCGGACTGGAACGTGGGACCACGATGGTTCGATACACCACATACGCCTAATACAGAAGTGATGTGGAGCGGCGCATCAGGGCTTGGGATCTAGGCCCTCAGCCAGCGACCTGACCACGAGTCAGTTGGGCAGTTGAGAGGGTGGTTGAGATCTGAAGCTGGAGGGCTTGAGTCTCTGAATCTAAGGTCCGTCTCACTAGCAGACGATGCTTCAAACCTGGCCGGGGGCCCAAAGCGCCCTCGGCTTGTACAGGACCTAAGCTCCCAATATAGTGCTGTTAACGAAGCAGCTTAGAGCGGAGAACGCAAAGTGCTTTCCCTGCGGTCGCCCTCAGCTACTCCACTCACAGGTCTCAGAATCAGGGATTCAGGAAGTTCAGGGTGTGCTTGGCAACTCAAGCTTAAGGGCATCGCGGCCTGATTCGCCGCGCTGAGCTTATGACGAACGGCATGTGCGTCTGCCTTGTACAAATCCAAACACCAAAAGAAGCCCTCCCTCAACAGGCTGGTCCGCCTGGCCTTTACTCCACCTATCATTAAGATGGCTTCTGGTGTAGGGTGCGCAAGCTTGGTCGTCAGTCAATCAAACTCCGGATTCCGGATCCCCATACCTGGCAAGACCAAGCCTTGTCTGTCTAGCTATATCCGTATATACATACATTTAAAGATATGTGTATATGTGTCTATCTCTCTCTCTCTCGCGCTCTCCATCTATCTACCTATCTATCCGTCTATCTCTCTGTCACTGTCTGTCAATCTAACTATCTATCTCTGTGACTATCTGTCTGTACATGTTATATTGGAAACATAGTTAATTGAGTATACATGGTTGCGGTGTGGTGTATATATATATATATCAGAGTAGAATGGAATGTAAGATAATGCCACGTTATTTGGTATAGTGCAATGCAACACAACATAACATAATAGTACGTAGTATAACATAAAATATATTCATAATATAACATATTTCTACTCATATACTACAGTGTATATATATAGTGTATGTTTATATATTCATGGATTGAGTAAAGTTGGTAGATTAAAGGGTTGTTACACGGTGTTTTCTGTTAGACCGGATCTCATGTTACGCAGGGTCTTTTGTCATGAGAGGTCTTGACTTACACTGATTTCGGAAGTTCTGACTTTAAGACTGCTCAGCTTGGCTGGGCTCGCCTTGTTTTGGGTTGGTTTGCCTGACATAAGCGTTGAAACTCCTACGAATCATATACATATGTATATATATATATATATTTATATACATATGTATGTATGTATATATGCAGCCAGAAAGTCAGAGAAGCAAAACTCATATACATACGTACACACGTGACTTATTATGTATTGTGCGATATGAATATATATATATATACATACATATATATATATATACACTCATAGAGATATGAGTATACGCATACATATATATACATACAGAGAGTGTATATAGAGTGCACGTATGCCTGTCTGTATGTATGTGTGTATATATAATATAATATACTGTTTGTTCATGTATTTACGTATTTATTGATTCATTTGTGCTTACATACCTTTTGGAATGTATATGTGTGCACTTGTGCATTTTCGTTGTATGCTTATACTTCGTGTGTTTGTTTGCATGTTGTCTATAGGAATTTCAGACGTCAAATGCGGAGCCTGAGTGGTAGGATCTTTTCCAATGACCCCGAAGTCGAAGAACCCCCCATGCATATGACTTATTAAATCTCGAAGCGTGCCAGCCTACAGCTAACCCCCTGTACCCATGTACGACCCTCTACCTGAGGCTCAGGGAAGCCCGATTGTTGAAGCTAAGCTACTCAAACCTTCGCCAGAACCAGTTTTCAGCTTGCAAAAAAGACTCCAAGCCCTGAAACTGCGTTGCGGGCTCGTATCTCCAGGCCATGCTTCGGCGCGAGTGCGAGATCTTGCGCCGACTCGGACTCTCATGGGGGGAGGGTGGGGTGGGGGAGGGGGTTGGGATCGGACGGGCTTGGGCGTTGCGCACTGCGGCTTTCAAACTGAGGATGGGAGTGTCAGTTTGGGGGTAAACTTCTGGTCAAGAGATTCGTACGGGCTTGACAGAAGCGCAGGCAGCGGACCGTGGCCTGCCCAGGACACCATCCGCACATCATGTCTGCGCTGGCGTACGAAGAGTGCGAATGTGCCATGGGCTCGGAACGCGAAGGGCTCCTCACAGAAGGCTTCAGGCTTTTCGGGTTCGGGTTGGTTCAGGATGTTCGTCTTCCGGGTTTGGGGCGCGAAGTGGTCTAATTTGCCGATGTTTGGTTTCTCATGTCAGGGTTCAGGGATTTGATTCAATTTCCAAGAAACCGGTGGGGGATAGGCCTAGGCTGGCCCCTTCTCTCGCCCTTCTGACGATGCTTTGGCATGGTGCCGGTCGACATTCTCCAAGAGCCTCGGGAATAGCCGGCGGTCGCATCCTGGTCTGGGGGCAGCACCTTTCAGCGGCATGTCCGTCAGAGTCACTCTTATAACAACAACGTACAAGTGCAGCATTCCATCCGGGAGGAGATTTTTCTAGTGTCGGCTTTGAATGGAAGCACTAGGTAAGGCCTCCCTTGACTTCAGGAGATGATTCTGGTGACTCGGTTGGCCAGCGAGGGCGACCTGTCCCGCCTAGCGCCAATTGGGCAGCGGGCTCGGGTGGCTGAGCTCTGCAGCACCCACATGAATCCCGGTGTTCTGCCTGACTTTGCGCAGGTCTTGTCTGGAAGAACTACAGGCCGCATGCTCAGAAGTGCGTCGATTGGGCTTCACTTTGGGCCGTTCAGCGGCGCAAACTGCTCAGCATGGCAGGATTCAGAAAATGCGAATAAATGCGCAGATAAATGGACAGATAAATGAGCATGTTCAAACGCAACACTACAGTATGGGGTGTGAGGTGTGGGCATGAACAAAAAAAACCTACACACATCGGCTTACAGTCCTGTAATGATCCATGTATGGGCCGAGATGGGCACATGCCACACTCGCAGACACACGAACTATCGAGCCTTCGATAGGTGGATAGATAATGGATAGATAATCTGCTAGCCTGCAGTCCCACAAAAATGTATTGGCACTATGTCTGTGTATGATTGATTATATATATATATATATATGTATCTGTATATTGTGGGAAGGTTTGGAAACCCACGGTACATGTGGTATCGACCAGAAAAAGACATCGCAGGCATGCAAAAGGATTGCAGAAGGCTGGCACTAACCGTGACCTGTATTTTCTAGTGTCAAGAGTGGCAGGAAACTGTGGCAATCAAAGAACTTTCTGCTTTCATGTGAAATCGACTTGGTACGCCAAGTTGACACACCTGACGCTTATGTGCTACCTCGTCTGACAGGTCAGGATTTATGGGCCTAGACCTGCAGGTACATGGATGATCCACCTACAGTCATATACATGTAGATATACATACATACATACATAAACAGCGCTTTGCACATATCCTCTCTCTCTCTCCCGATCCGTCAGGTGCGAAGGCTTTCGCAACAGTTGCTGTCCGCCTTCCAGTATTTAGAGGCGGGGCAGTCGCTCGCATCAGCTGGCCGTGGGTTTGAAGGTTTCGGTTCTCTGCCTTCAGTTGACGATGCAGCGCGTAGCAGTAGTCACGAGATGTGGCGCAGCATACCAGCTGGTCCACACTCTGCATGTGGAATGCTTGGCGCTTGTGTGGTGACTAGCTGGATTCGAGTGTGTGTAGCGCGTCAACTGGCCCGCGGATAGCACGGAAAAGAACAGTATTTTGGCACACATGGTTGAACACATGAGGCATGAGTACGTCAAAGCCTGGATCCAAAGTGCTCTCAGCCTTGCTGCGCCATTTGGAAACAGCAATGATGCATTGGTTCAAGATGAAAACATCGTTTCACTGCACCAACTTGTACGGACCAAGATGGCAACGCGGATACTCCTAGTAGCAACGAAAGTGCTTGTGCTGAAGATTCACCTCAGCCGCCAAGTGCTTCAGAAGCTTCCCTCATGTATTTTTCTCGACAAGTTTTCGGCCGTGCACTGCAGGAGAAGCGAATCGTGGGGGCCTTGAATGTGGCTTCTGACCCTGGTACCAGAGACTTCACGGCCTCAGTTAAGAACGACCCTGAACCCCAAGCATCGAACCCTTTGGAAGCTGAACAGGGAGTGTCTGAGGTGGGCGTGAGATCCTATGCTAAGCTATCCTGGACAGCCATGGTCATCAGCTGGAGAATCACGATGCTTCACCATCTCCATGAGGTGCATGGCGATGTGAAGCCGCAGAATGTGCTGATCAGCTTGGGTCAGGACAGCTTCATGAGTCGTAGGCGTTGCGTCAAGGCTAGCCTGTGTGGGAGTTTAAGCTTCGGATATGAAACTGCTGTTTTCCATGGCTTTCTTTGGGCTTGCATTGCAGGCCTCCAGAGTCTGGAGGGGCTTGGCCCCAAGCTCCGAAAAGGTACCCACCAAGAGACTTCGGGATGCAAGGTGAGGGAGTTCGTGGTTCAAGCTTGAGGAACTGTCGGGAGCAGCCACAGATAGGATATCTTGGCCAGTAGCCTGCTTGTAAGTCTGAAAATCAAGACCTTCAAGAAGAACACCCGGTCCCGAAGGCGAATCAAGCATGCTAGGTTTCAGTGTTGGTTTCGGACCGCAGGGCCGGAGGTGCATATGGTGCAGAATTGAAAAGCCCTGCCACCCGCGTGCAGGGCGCATTCTTGGCACAGCTGACGGACTTCGGACTCTCACGGGAGATTCCAGAGGGAGAGCCTTTCGTCTTGCCGCGGCCTGAACTTATCTAATTATGCATGGTGCGATGGCAGCTGAACTACTGTAACTGACGACTACAATTTGGCATAAGTTGCTCCGGTGCTTGTGTTTGGATCCTTGGATTCGACTGGGACTCGGCCTTGGGGGCTCGTATGAAGCACGGACCCTGTGAAGATGGGAGTTGCTTCGATGCATCCAAACAGCTCATCACTGTGATGTTATGAGGGGGAGGGAGGGAAAGGGAGCGAGGTGTTTGTGTCTTCATAGTATTGACACGTTCTATCGGATATTCCTGATATGACTCTGTCATCTTGCTGTCGTTGTTGTGTCATCTATCCCGGTAGTCGTTTACGTGGAGTCGTTTACGTGGCACATGGAATGACAAGAGCCTGAAGCAAACCGAACAAATGCCACCATCAGCCCTGGACCGTCAAACCCCTTGCCTGAACCCACACCTCTATTCCAAAGGCTGGAGCACGTGCAGGGCTCTTATGGCTTCGTGCCATCTGAGGTTCGGTGCAGTGGTGAATGACATTACGATTGTTTGCTGGGCTGTAGCACGTAGAAGCTGTTGTAAGGCCTGGGGTGGCCCTTGAGCTTGATGGCTATTTGGGGGTGATGTCCTCCACAGCCTCTCGCCAATTCGGCCTGTCGATGTTGATATGTCACGGAACTGGCTGAGGTTCAAAGCTTGTCTTTGCACTTCAACGATGTAGGAAGGTTTTAGCGACTTCGATTACATGGGATTTGGCGAATCTCTCTCTCTCTCCCGCTCTCTCTCTCTCTCTCTCTCTTTCTCTCTCTCTCTCTCTCTCTCTCTCCCTCTCTCGCTCTGGCTATGACTTCTCGATGTATCGAGCAGGTCAAGCACAAGCGCCAGCTAAGCTTTGCTGCGGATCTGCCTGGGCCTCAGAAGCAAAGTTGGGTTACCCATGCAAACCGAGATCAATGACGTAGCAATCATGGTGCCTGTCTGCGGTCTGTCTTGCCCTTGTCACTACCGCAGAAGCACGAAGCTCTGTGTGTGTGTGTGTTCATATGCTGAAGCCGAGGTTAGTCGGATAGCTTGAGACATGCACAGAAGTTTTTCAGCCGCGGAAGGTTCGCATTGGGAGTGATGACCTTCCGCCTCCTTTCAAGCGGCTTGATCTGCAGAACAATTGGTCTCAGGGCTCCGGGTTTCGATGTATTGCCATGCACACACGTCAAACAATCAGTAGTGTGGAGTTTGCCATTTCCCGCAGCGGCCCGTGCACGACAGTCAAAGCAAAGGGAGGAAACCATTGCGAGGTCGTTCAGTTGGCCGGGTCGCGCTGTCGACAGCAGGTAACCAACTGCCAAGTTCTGTAGCCAAGGCTATGATCCTTTTTACCCAGCCTGGAGCTTACAGTCAGAGTGCGCAGAGCTGCAGAACGTGATTGCTAAAGGAGCAGGTTTTGAGTACAGAATGTTGTGGAGCTACGAGTAATACTGGTAGGTTAAACAAGTCGATACAGCATGAAAAGGGACTTACAGGTAGCTTGTGGAGGAGCTATTGGCTGCTTGTGGGGAAAACCTGGTCTTGAATCCAGCTTCTTCTTGCTCGCGACTCAAAAAAATTGATTATGTGTGGGCGACGAAGCTTAGCTTTGGGCTTCATTTGGAGAGTTCAGGTTCGAAGGCTGGTAGGTACTGACAAGCACCGACCCTTGAGAATGTCTAGATAGGATAGGCTGGTGAACCCACAGGTGAGATGCATCCTGCTTTTAGGCTTTGTCCATCTATTTGCCATATAGTACATCTGCGAAGTATATCAGCCTTCCTTACGAAAAGCCCTCACATGGGGGGGAGAAATATCGACCAGTCGCAGGCGTCTGCCGTGGATTCGGAGCTCCTCTTCGACAGCGACTGCTGGGAGCCGTTGTCCAGCATGGCGAAGGACATAGATGACACAAGCATAGTGGGACCATCTTCGACATGATATTGAGCATGAGGGATCTTGGATTGGCTTCAGGTATTGACAGGGGGGGAGGCACATGGTGGGAATCTGGACTTTCAAACAGATCGAGTGCATTGAGTGTGACGTCAGGAGGGGACCCAAGGTGCGAAGAAGATGCAAACTAAACCTGGGAAGCCTCGAGAAGACAATCGAATGTTGTACCCAGTTCAGCGTAGAATTTGCCCGGCATCCAGGAAAGCACTGTGAGCCTAGCCTAGGGCTCCAGCAGGACTTCAGGCTACGTCTCTGTCAGTCTCATAAGACCAACGAACTGTAAGTCCCATGAGAAAGCCTTTGAGTCCTCGGATCTGATGGGGCCGAGGGGGGATCCGTTAGCTTCGCATCGTCGCATCTTCGACCCCACTTTGGGTCCGTGCCTCGTCCGGGCTGTCCAAGAGGACTTTGCGGTCCGCCTGCTCTCGCCCGACCCTGCAGCGCGCGGCACGGCCTCGGAACTGCTTTCAGGCACGGACAGTGGAAGTCGTTTTCACGCGCGGCCGCTCGCACAGCTTCCAAACTCGAGGCTTCGGATGTGACAGATGCAGTCCAGCAAGAACTCGCTTCAGGTTGTCACAGCTCCTGCCTGCCACTGCTAGGTCACCACAGGCATGATCAGAGTCTTTACTTGTACACTGGAAGTCCCTCCCAAGTCCTGCTCACTGGCACCTTCCTCCAACACTGGCCCAGCTCAGACTCCCCTCCCCGCTTGATTTCAGCACTGATGGCAGTGCCGCCACGTCGTTTCCCCCGACAGTCACTGTCTGACAGCCACAGCTCGATGACTTGCGTAACACTTACCGGCCGCGTTGTCTTTCCACTCACTGCAGCAACGTGCTGAGAGGCGACAAATGGCTCCAGGCAGATGAGGCGGCCCTGGCCACGAGCTGAGACTGCTTTGGGCAGTGTAGGGAAATTGGAACAGGACTTCGGTGCATTCTACCAGAACTCCATGGGCACTGTCAAGACTCCTCGCCTGAATTCCGTGCTGGGTCTGTCTTGCTCGTGTCTTGCCTTCGGGCTTGGGGATTAGGGCTGCGGGCTTCACGAGATCAAACATTCAGGCTCAGAATGCGAGTGGCTAGCAACTAACAGTTGGTGTCCTCGGTGGACTCCTTCTTGCAGGGAAAAGCTTGTCAAGCGAAACACCTTCCAAAGGATCTTACTTCACCCCTGCAGGTTCACGGTTTTTTGACATAGGATTCCACAGCCTTTTCCGATTCTGAACTTTCGCAGATGTTGAAAAGCAGATGAAGAACAAGCTCAGCCCCCACAGCCTTGATGGAAACATTGTTTGAATGAAGCTGAGTCGGCGAAACCCTGAAACCCTGCTCCGCTTCGTGAGGCCCTTGAGCGGGGAAGTTCATCGCCCACACCGCTTCCGCGACTCGGTGACAATCCCCGTTCGTAGCATGTGGGTTACTTTCTCTAGGCACATGCGAGGCAAGGCAGCTTGTGGACGGGTTTGGCATGAAGAGGAAAACTGGAAAGTAGTGTGGCCTGTGCTTGCAGGGCCTGCTGATACTTGTTTCCAGTGGTGAAGTCTTCTCTTGGTTTATGTGTCGGTGACAACTCCAAACAGCACCACGCAAACACGCAACCGACCAAGCAGCCAACCAACCAGCGTTACCCATCCTCGAGCTTGCTGCAGGATCATCGGCTTTCACTCCCTCGAGGTGCGACTGTCGTCATTGGTCGCAGCTCCTTTCCTCGATACATCAATTGTCGTGGTACAACCTGTAAGCTTATTGTGGGTGATGCAGGGTTCATATCATCAACCGTAGGGCATGTTCGGAGCAGAAACGCTGAGCCGCCCACGGAGCAGCTCTAAGAGAAACACTCCAAGGGACCAGATGTCGCACTTCTCGCTATAAGCCTTTTTTGGGCGTGGGTCGGGATCCACTAGATTTCAGGTCTTTGCTAAGCTGAAATTTGGTTGCCAAGCTTTCTGGACAAAGTGGTTTTAACCGAGGATTGCTAGTTTGGTCAGTCAGTAGGAATCAGCGAGTAGGGAAGGTAGCAGCCTCAAGAATCCGTGGACACATGCTGAAGGTCTTTGCACAACAACCTCAACACCCAACAGATAGGGTTCAGGCTTGTGGGTTCCTCGCTGGCTCGCCGTTCCGACGCAGTCCACAGGACGCAGCTGAACTGTGGAAGGCCTTGCACAAAGAGGCGCACGGGCCTTGCAGACGAATGTGGCGAAGGGGCGTCAATCATTACGATCCGGTCTTCATCTTCCTGCATTATAGATACTACGATATACTTTAACATACCATAGTACTTTGTGTCCTAGTCCTGTGGTGTTGACTTGACACGTGGAAGACCTCGTCTTCTGGAGCTTCCCCGCTCTCGGACTATGACTAGGAGTGATTGGAGCTCCGGGGCTTCCTCGCAAACTCCACAGTGCAAACCCGGAAACGCATTGAGGGACTCCTCCGCTCCGAGCAAGAAGACCTCGCACCCAAACTTGAAATGAAGTGTCCTGGCAGATTCGTTGACTGGCCGTCCTTGTCTTCCCGGAAGACACCGCCGACGTGCTGTCGGCCCAGTTTGTTGGCCCTAAAATAATTTTCACCCTTTGTAATGGCCTTTTCGGGATCACGGAGCCGCCATATGCGGTCGCTGGAGGTGATCTTGTGCTACAGCTGCACATTAGACATTTTTGACGGCTCCACACATTTGAAGTGCGTGCTCGTCAGGTATTCAAGAGCTTGTACAGACATGTGCATATACTTGATCGGCCGTCTCACTTTAGCCGAAGAGGCTTTTTGTTTAGTTAACAGGTGGCGCAGGCGAAGCAGCAGCAATAATGTCGAAGAGGTTGAAGTATTAATTATGCTGCGGTTGAGTACACTCGGCATTTACATAGCGGGCAAGTTGTCCCAATCTATGCAACAAGGGATACTGCTCTCGGCTTGTCTCCCAACAGAGAGCATGGTCGAGAGCTTCGCTGCTGTGGTAACCTGGGAACAGGTGCAAGAAGCTAAAAGCGTGGGCGCCGAATGGGATGGTGCGACAACACAGTCCCAGACACTTCGGGACTTGCCGGACGCCACTTTGAGGAGATCACGTGCTGCAGAGAGCCCTCCAGATGCCGGTTCGCACATAAACCGTGCAAGCCTATGACACAAAGCGGTGGCATGAAGACCCTGATTTCGACTCATCACAGCCTACCTCATACTGTTCAGCTCTAGACTAGAAAGATTTCAGCAAGAGCCGCACAGTCTAAGGGCTTACTCTGGCTCCACGTGCCCTGCCGAGGTGTGTCCTGGGCTGTTTTTCTTTCAGCGCCCGTATCGCTGGTATTTTGAACATGGCCTTGCAGAGTTTCGAGTTTATGTTTTCGGGTTCGGCGTGTCCCTCCTTGCAGATGTCGCATGAGCATTGGCCCGAAACCTGAAGGAAGAAGAACCCCGACTCTGAGAGCCGATCATCTCGTAGGATGTCAGGAGGCTGGCCGCAATTTTGCCGCCAGAGCACACGCCTCGCCCTGTGATTCGATTGTGCTCCTGAGACACGTTACGTTTTCAGAGCCGATGTCTCCATGTAGCGCCTCCAGGAGCAACCCCGGGTCGCGCGCTATCGAAAGTTAAAAGCCCGACAGCTCATTGAAGCACCGCCGTGGGAAGAAGCCGTTTCTATGTCAATGGTGAGTCCACGACAGGCGTGATTCGCCGTCGTGGCTGACACATTAAGAGGGAGAAGATGATCGTGCCGAAGGGGTTCTATAGATTGTTAGGTGTGCACTCAGTAAGCAACAGCCCCTTCATACTAGCACAATGTCAAAACGGACTATTGGCAGAATCACGTCCTGAAGCTACGATCACCAAAATAACCATAGACCTCAGAGTGCTAAAGAACCAAAAACCCGAAGCCCTTGAATCAAAACATCTCGCCAGGTGAGCAGCTTCATCTCCAGCTTCGAGATGCCAAGATCCTCCCTGGCGTGCTGAGCCCAGCTGCTCAATGGATTTGGCCAGGAGGCTTTCGGGCAAGTCCGGATGGAGGGTTCCTTTTGAAAGCAAGTTTCTTGAGTGAGATTGCGGCTTCGATGGTGAGTAGGGAAGGAGAGCATCTCGGACATTTCCCAACAAGGATTCCCTTTCTGAGACCTCAGGACTGCTTAAAACAGCGAGCCAGACGAACACCACGACTCATAATTCAATGGGACCCGTGCAGGAGGAGACGCAACTGCCCGAAACCCCGGACGAAGGTCGGACGCGCCAGACGCTTCACTTCCTCCTGGCGATGACTCGCCCGAGGACAGCGCGTGACTCGGAAATTGTGTGAGACACAGACTTCGGGATGGCGGATTCGTGAAAGGGCTGCAGCTTCTTGCATAAGGCATTCGTGCTTCGGCTGAAGATACGGTACGGCGCTTTGGTTCACGTTTGGAAGCAGCTGGCAATATTGACGATGATGATGGTGGACATGTTGACGATGGCGGTGGCGACGGCAGCAAGGCCGATGGTGGGGATGCCGGTGCTTGTGTTGGCAGTGGTGTCTATGAAGATGGCGGTGGTGGTGACTGAACATCAAGTGAACAACACGATCGCTACATTGTTGGTTCTTCCATTGTTCTGTTGTTGCTTGTGCTCTATGTATGTGGCCACTGTACCAGCAGGAGCGGTATACGTACCAGCACCAGTACGAGTGCTAGTTAGTACCGGTGCTTCCAGTCCTGCTAGCAGTCGTCTTCGCCGGAGCGGAAGCGGTAGCAGTAGAGGTAGGTGTAGCGGTAGCGCTGCTGCTGCTGCAGTAGGAGCAGCGGGCCCGTCGTAGTCGTCGCAGTAGCAGTAGCAGGTAGTATCAGTAGCAGCTACTACTACTACTCCTCCTACTCCCACTTCTTCTCCTACTCCTGCTGCCGCTACGACTACGACGACGACTACTACTACTACTACTAGTACTACTACTACTACTGCTACTGCTACTGTTATTATTACTACTACTGCTACTGCTACTGTTCGTATTCTTCTTCTCCTTACTACTACTACGACGACGACTACCAGTTCTGGTACTCGTACTAGCAACAGTAGTATGTAAGTCGGACTTCTGGTTCGCAGGACCTGGATAAGTCCGTGCCTGAGATGGTTTGCAGGGGTGCACATGAGTTCTTCAAGATATGTGTGTAGCTCTAGCAAAGTAAATTTCAGAGTTCGTGCTCGCATCATCGAGTGTCGTGTGCATGTCGGTGGCGGGCCGACGGTGTAACCGTTCCATCGTAAAGCTCCGCAGATGAGAGCTATTTAAAGTCGTGCCAGCCAAATTTCGAGGAAGCCCAGACGAGCGAGCCTCAGACCCTCCTAAACTCCTAAACTTGAGAGCCTCAATCGTGGCTACGCGAGCTTCTGCAAGTCTCAGGCTCCGGGCACGCGTGCTGCGAAAGTTTTGCGTGTCACAGGCCAGTTGTTTTCTCGGGTTTTTGGATTCTGTGGCTTGTTGGATGTTAATGAATATCGGGTCCTAGGTTGCAGACAACAAGGCCCGCGTGGTCTCCATGCCGATGTAACATACCTAAACGCAGGCTTGTCGAGTGTTCAATCCATGCGGAGCTCCGCAGGCTTTGACGATGCGCTTCTAAAGTCGAGTTCACATGTTCCCACGTCCAAGTCCCTGGGCGATTGCGTCAGGCCTCAAGTCTAAACGCGTGCTAGTCTCCTGTCGTGACATGATTGTTGCGAAGCTCATATACGAAAGCCCAATCTCAACCTTCGGTAAGGCAAGCTCTTCCCCCATCTACAAACCCGAGCCCGCCCCCGGGCTTCTGCATGGGCTGAATCCTGATTTCTGGAATCCCGCGAGTTGCCATAATTTGTTCCTTCCAGGTCCCCGAGTCCTGTTTCGGCGTGGCAGCTTGGCTGGGTTAACGGGAGTGAGTCACCCAAGCCTCCAGAAAAGCGGAGCACCCGAAATTACAAACCGTTGAACCTCCGACTCATCTGCCTCTAGCGGACTAGTGACTACTGCCAAGCCATCCGGTTGAAATCCCAGGTGCTCGCGCTGGATGTCCTGTCGGCGCCCCGCAAGGGAATCGGGGAGCGAGGTGTAAGTTTCCAACGAACCTGGATCCGAAGTTCTTCAAGCAGCAGCTTTTATGGAGCAGAGACTGCAAAACCACTGGAGTGGAAGGCAGTTGCTTCGTTTCGAGGTTTCGGAGGACATGTTGTGAGGGTACCACTGCAACTGGCCCAACATGCTCCACTCTTGTAGGCTGCAAAATTCAGAGTCTCTGCCCTCTGCTGGCAACCCGGCTTAGGATCGCCCATGCCTTCGACCTGCCCAGCCGCCTCTACTCGCCCACGCAGGTCCTTCCGGGTTGGAGGATTCGGCATTCGACATAGTCTCCGAACAGAGGGCTCCGAGGAGGGTAGGAAATATGGTTTCTTGTCGAAGGAAGAGTGTTCAGATCCGTGGTTGGTCTGACAAAGCGTTCTAGCATCGCGGATCCTTCGGGAGAGCTTCACAGAGTCTTGGCAGCCGTGAAAGAGGCAGCACATAGCAGCTGCTAACAGATAGCAACTCTAGAGGCCCCCTGAGCCCGCCTCGAGCCATGACATCTGCGATGCCGCTAACGAGGGAACCCCTCAACATCCCTCGGCTCTGAAGCTTTCGAAGAGGTAGAGGCGCAGGTTCTGTTCATGATCGCTGGAGGCCTCGCCACGGTGCGAGCCCTGGTCATACAGTTGAGATAGTCTGTGACAAGACCCAGAGTAACTAATCATCACAATCCTTATACCCCTAAGCAAAGTCAAGACAGAGAGTATGCATGAAGTCCTGTTATGTGTTTCAGCCCTTGTTTAAATGGCCCCGGGACCTTGGGAGGTTTGGAGCTTCAACAGCTTTAGGTTGCGGTTGATGCATCCTGTCTCGTCTTGTTCGCTCGTGGTGCTGCACATCATACACAGTTTAATTTAATCAGCACTGACTGGGTACAGGAACAACCCACCTTGAGGCACAACACCGCTAGGTAAGCAGGCGAACGCGGTTCCACTTCCTACATAGAATTCCAGGTGTGATGTTGCGCTAATACTTGCAGCGTGACGAAGCCGAGCTAACCCAAAGCCACAAGCCCAGCTGCGCAGTTTACCCTGGCCCTCGGATTTGCGGACATCATCATCTCCATGTGGATCAAGACTGACTTCGTGCAGGCCACCGTCTGCACGTGAGGCCGTAGAGGTCTGAGCGAATCTAATTGGGTGACTGTGTCCTTTTCGGAATCTCGAACCTGTTCTGCGCGGGAGGACAATGCGAATCTGGTGTTGTTCTTTTACCTGGTCGAGATCTGCAGCTGGCAAGTGCCCCACAGCCGTCTGAAGCCATGCAAATTCAGTGGCATTCAACCTTCATGCCAAGGTGGCCATTCCTAGCGCAGATGGTTCGATATGACCGCCTCCCGACAATGGCCTGAGCCCTCAGGCATCAATACCACTCTGTGCGACATACCTGAAATTTGGCAAAACTCAGGTCAAGTACCTTGCGAGCGAAGTGACGGTCATGATTCTCCTAGTCGTGTGGGCGCCTTGGATTTCCGTGTCAGGTTTCTGGGATCCAAGAGTTCAGTCCTTGCAGGAGTTTTTGGGTGCTGACATCCGGCAGTTGATGCTGAGACCCCAAAGTGAAGCGATCCCCAAACCAAAAAATCGAGCCCCTTTCAGCCCCATCTAAAGGCAACACACAACTTACACAACTTATTCGAAGTGATGCTCGGCAGGGTGGGCTTCTATGCGATACCCGGCAGCGCCAAGCGGGAGCCCCGGTGTGCATCCTCAACAGCATCCTTCTGGGTGGTCGCAGCTCGCAGACTTAGCGTTGCCGTGGCATGTTAAGATTACATAATGTAATGTAATCTAATGTCATAATGTAATTAATAATAGAATATACTAACTCCGTTTGCTTTCGGTCGGCTTGCCTTGGAACTAGTAGGGCGTCCTTTGGCAAGTACAGGGAACCTCCGCCTCCGAACTTGCAGCCCCACGCGCTGAGAAATGCCTTCACTGTACCACGGGCTCAAGGGTCTTGAGTTTGAGGTTCTGAGGCCCTGAAAGGAAATCTGCATCGATGGCGACACAGTCACAGTTTCCAAGGCCCAGATCCCCAAACCCCTAGGCACAAAAGCCATTTAAGCAAGGCAGTCAGTGCTTGAGGCTTGCCTGCCTTGTCAGGTTGCGCGGCTCGGTCCTAAACATCATCCTCCACTTCATCGGCCAGGCCTTTGGTCTCGGTGCAGGGGATTCAAGGGCCTTTGGGGAGCCTGGAGCTTTGGAGACGGGGGGTGTCTTTAGGGAGCCTTAAAGAAGCCTTAAACTCAAGACAGCAATGAGACCCTAGTACAGGGGCCTAAATAAGTACCTATACTATTTTGGGGGTTCCTTACTATAATTATAGTATAATGGGCCCCAAAACCCCCAAGTGGCGAGGTAGCCTTGGCTGCCACGCTCAGCCCTTTCCTGGCCACCGCCCGAGCATGGGACATCGGGGTCCTGTGGGGAGGTTAGGATTTAGGGGTCTGGAGGTGTTATTCAGGGTTTCGGGGTTCAGAATTTTAGGTTTTGGGGGCGTCTGCGGTTTAGGGTTTATGGTTTGAGGGTGTAAGAGTCCAGGGTTTTTAGACTTTCAGTTTTGAGCAACTGAGCCTAAGCTCTTTCGGTCAAAGCAGATACTTGCAGGGCAGAGAGGCTTTCCGAATTTGCATTCCGGCTCTACTTCACTTCTCCGGACAGGCTCAGGGCCTGTGCGCGTCTGAAAGTGTCACAGGTCATCAGCAGAGGCTTCCGTGATCCACGTCTTGTCAGAGCTTGTCTGAGCCAACGGGGTCCAGGGCAGGGTTCTTGTGTTCGAGGTATCTGAACTTTAGAAAACCCTGCCGCGCCGTTTGATTCTACATTCGGGACTTTCGAGCTTGTCTAGGAGAGTCTAGTGCAGAGATTCAGGCAAACTTGGCCCCAGGCTTCAAAAAGGCAGACAGTGGTCTTTTGGGGGATGAGCCCAGGCAGCCCTAGCATCCTTGCAACACGTCCTACATGAAGACCTTGGTAGCAGTGGCTTCGATGTTCGCAGTGTACACGTGACAACATCGCTGTGCTACGACCGAGGCGGGAGCAAACTTCTTGTTCTTTGACAACTCACTCACCTTCCGCTTCCTGAACCGACTGCGACCTGGCCGCAGAAAAGTGTCCATGGCCCGTGAAAACACAGATCCGTACGGGAATGCAAGCCGCAGATGTGTGAGTAAAACTCTTGATGATGGCAGGGAAGCTACGGTGGTTCCCTCTCAGGTACTATCCTGTTCGGTACGTTCACATCGCGATCTTCGGCGGCTTTTGGAATTCATCATGTAACCGGAGACAGGGACGTTGCGTCAGGTCAGGGTCTGATTTGGTAAGCTGAACGCGACGATTCCGGCAGTCCACAACCTTTGCGACGGGAAGCAGAACTGCAATGTAAACGAAGGCCTCGAGATTCCTTCAGTCCCTGTCCGGCCACATCGCGAAGTGCGAAGTTGTGATCTAAGCCTTTAAGCCGTCTTGAAATTCAGCCCTAGTAGCGAGCGGCTTCGACAGCTCAAAGCACATGACAGTCTAAGACCTCGTGGCGTGGGAGGGGCTTTCTGCCAATTTGCGGAGTCGGAGCCCTGTGTAGCACAGGCCCGAGAACAGGAGAGCGGTAACGAGACCACACAGGCCTCCAACAGAACCGTTTGGCGAGAAAATCAGCCGCTGTGGCAAAAGACCGAAAATTTGTGGAGAAAGAAAAGGCCTGCAATTCTACTCGTCTGCTGTATTCTTTCCTGCTCTTCATGCCAAGGATGTACTTGGACCATCACAAACAGCACAGCGCTTGCCCGGCTGATCTTGTGAATGTTCGTTTTCTCTGCCCCTGTACTACTGTGGGTGCTTGGTTGCATTGAGTCTTTCTGAACACCCCTGTGATTGTAATCATGGGTGTTGCAGCTCCGTTTCGGTTATTGTGTACCGCAGTTACCCGCCGTATTGTAGCATACGGTGCGGCTCGCTTCGGAAGACACGCTGCAGGGGGACGGTAGAGGGGCTTGGGATGGAGTGGGATGGAGGTGAAAAGTGGAGGCGCGCTGTTCGGTACGGCTGGGATTTGACGGAGAAACACAGCAGCTCGATGCGATACTGCTAGGAAGTCGTACTAGTATTGAATTCACATAATCATAAACATCCCCAAAGTCTTCCGGCCCCGCCAGTTCATGGATGCTTTGCTGTATCATCCGCTGAACACCTTCGCCTTCGTGAACCTGCTGCTTGACTCAAATGGGTTTAGGGTATTGGCTTTCGAGTGAAGGATCAGCAATCTATTTGAGGAATTAAGATTGGACGTGGGTCAAGCTCCCAGCTGAGGCTCATTCAGCTCGTGCTGGTGCTGCACTCAGACAGCAGAAGGCTGAACATACGGAGGAGGGCTTAGGTCTGGTGCTCCACACTCCCTAGATTCATTGCCTTCTGAAGAGGCCAACTAATTGCAATCACCTGAAGTATGTACAGTTCTTTCTTTATGCGTCAAAGGTCTACCTCGTGGTACCGTGGGTGCGGCGCTCCAGCCAAAAGCAGAAAGCAGAGGACCATTGATTCCAAGCGCCCGGCTGTAGGGTTTCAAGGGAGTGCAGAGGGGAAATCGAGACCATCCAAAGTGTGTAACGAACTGCGTGAGTTCGAGATGCAGGAATGGCTTGAAGGCCCAAACTCTTGTACCGCCTCGAGCTTGAGAAGCCGTGGAGTGAATCAAAGGGGCGATGCTTCGGATTCGGCTTGCCAGCTTCCGTGGCAAAAAGGCTGGCCATTCGGCTGTGATGACACACCAGGAGCAGGATTTTCGGCTGTTAACGAGGAAGCGTCTTGCCTTATTGTGCTGGGCTCCACTTGTAGAAGTGACATCTCAATGTGGTGATTCAGACAGGCCCCAAAACCAGCAGGAGAACCACAGAACCCGTCTTCTTCTTGTCCCCCAAGCAAAGACCCAACGTGTCACAAGCCACCAGCAAAGCACTGCCGAAGGAGTTTCAGCAGAAGACGGGCGGACTCAGCCTGGCGGAGGCCGAAGGAGTTCTGAATAGCGTGGCAAACAGACTGCGTGCCAGTAGTCACGAATGGCAGCAGATTTCAGCATCCTGATGGTCAGCAGCAACGAAGCAGTGATAATTCTTGTAGGTTTTTGGCAGCTGGACCCCAAGCCTTATACAGCAAGCTTGAAAGCAAACGCTCCAGTAACAGTGCAGCCTAGCTTCAGAGCCCTCGTGGTTAACGTGGCAACATGAGGAAGCCGCACTCCAGATCTTGCACTGATAGACAAAGTAGCACATAGGAATCGGTAGTCCCACAGAGCGCTCGCAACATGCTGCCCTTTTCTGCTCCTGCGAGCCATGCTGTCACGGGTGAACCCCAGCACTCCACTTGGCTTTGGCGCCAGGTCACTGCTGTGGCAACACGTGTGTCGATGGCCGTCGAAGAAAAGCAAGGCAGGAACGGCTCTAACCTGCAGGGTTCAGATGGAACTTTTGCGGGTTGCGGATGATGCATCGGGGTTTCGATCTCCGTAGAAACACGAACGACTGTTTGCCTCCATCACCGCTCTTATCACTTCCTCATCGCATGGTGTTTACTTTGTCGAAACACTGCCTCAGGCCCTGGCCCCGTGGTCAGAATTGTTGTGTCAGTGCCGTTTGGTCTGTTCGAACCTGCAGCTTTGTTCGCCTCCCATTCCGCTTCGCTGTCCAAGACCTATCGAGTCCTGGGATACTCTCAGGATCCAGCAGCAAGATGCGCGCTGAATCCGGTCTCAGGTGGGGGCTGCATGGTGTGACATCCCGTCGCAAAGGCTTGACAACATCACAGGTCCTTGGATGTACAGTATCTAGAGACATCCTGCTATGCCTCGGAGGTCCAGCATTTTCCACGACATGCCGGACGAACTCGGCGAGGAGGGGCTATTCCCGACGCTGACGTAAGGTAGAGTTATGTCTGTACACAGACATGAGCTATGCCTGGCCTCGTGGTTACGGATCCACTCGGCCACAGAAGTCTCAATCGTTGAGCAAGCGTTGATGTAGCATGACTCCAAATCTACACTCCGGCCAAACACAAGCAGTGCCAAACCTTGGCCTACTTGCCGGTGAAGCTTGCCAAATAAATCCAGGCTGGAACCAGGAATCCGGGTTCAAGCCACCCCACTCCGGCTGCAGTGGATGCTTGGCAGGACAGCTTTGTCGAAGTCTTGAATGCTGTCGGAGATACCTTCGAGGCCCAGGATTTGGCTTGGATTTCGAGGTTTGGACATGGGTCGTTCGTTTCGAGACAGCAAGGCCTTTGCAAAGAGGTCAGGTAAAGGCTGGGCATCCCGTTCGAGTGGCTCCGTCCTCGCTGTGCTTCCGTCAGGCGCTGCTCTTGGCAAGTCAGGCTGACAGCCCGCAGTCTTCCCAGAAGGGGGATAGGATGGATTTCCTGTAGCTACCAGACCCACGTGAACGTGCCGGACATGGGAATCGGGTCTCGTGTCTCGTCAAGACGAGTTCTTTTTTCATGCCTTGGGTCCATGACTCACGTGCAAGAGCGCCCAAAACGCTGGTCACTTCGACTGATGATCCCAGGGCGGAAAGTGTCCACAATCTGGGTCTGAGGCGGGTTCGCTGCGCTGTGCTCCGAGTTGCCATCCAGCCCCTCTCTGAGGCAAAGGGGCACGGATATCTGATTCAGGTATATTGGAGGCTGGATACTCCAGCCCCTAAAGCGCTTCAAGCGTGCCTCCGCTTCGGGCTCAATAGTTTGGAAACTGGCGAGTGGGCGAAGTTGGAGCGTTTGGAGAATTCGCTATGGAACTTCGGCTCGCGATAATTTCTGGCTACATCCTGGGACATCATGTTCGGCTGAAGAGTGTTGGAAGGGCTCGTTGAGTAAGATACCCCGAGACCCGACAAAAGGACGGTAGCTTTTTGAGTCGCTTTAGCAGCTTCAGGGACCGCTCTTGGTCTCCCGCAGGCTGGGCCCTCCAAGCTCCTGCAGCTGCTGCCTCTCATCCTCCCGCAGTTGCTGTTGGCAGGGGCCCTGCTGATCTCAGGAGCCCAGCGCTGTGCGCTTTTCAGTTGGTCGGGGTGCTTGAGAGATTTGTCTCGCCGAAACTTTTGGATCAAGAGGCCACTGGAATGCCCTAGCAGATCGGGACATCGAACTAGCAACCCTTCCGCGTGATGATGCAGATACCCAGCATGACCGGCGTTGACGGAGCTGCTGAAGCTGCTGCAAGCGATGCTGCAGGCATGACTGGCACGCAAGCCATTGGCAACCAAGCCTCAGGTGAAGGCCAAGGTGATAAGTTTCGAAGTTGGACATTAGCATACCATTTGTCGCTTACTTCTGTACTTTTTTGCTCAGGGTCCTAGAGGCTTACAGGGTCTAGAGTCTAGAGCTCGCCCAAAGGGTCTGAGGTGTTTAGACTCTAAGACAGCGAGCCTAGGTGTGGAGTCTTTGGCAAGCGTGGCCACGAGCCAGAGGGCCGGTGGTCTGATCCGAGAAGTTTGCCAGAGCGCCTCCTCCAGTATGACGGGTACTCAGAGACTGAACAGCCTGAACTCGGATCCTTTCAATGTGCGAGCAGAGGAGCTGGCCATGCAGGACTGTTCTCTGGGAGAGGAGGTCCGCAGGATGTGGTCGGAGCAGGAGCTCGTCCGGTCCTTCGGGGGCCGGATGTCCCCGGGCACGCCTGATGGCATGTTCGAGACGTGGGACGGGCGGCTCACCTGTGTACAGGTCGTGCGTGTGCCACTCGTGAAGGAGGCTGACACTTCCGCAATGCAGCATACCCTGACTCAGACCATTCTGGCCAAGGTTGTCAAGTCGCAGACATGGCTGCGGTTTGTCCACGTTATGCCCCACGATTTCATCATCTACTGCTGGTTACCATATCGCATCCCGGACGAGGTGAGCCAGCACGTGGATGTGTTGATGTCAAATCTTCGCAAGCTGGATGCGCGCTTCTCTGTGAGACTCCGGCTTCCAGCGGAGCCAGATGCAATCTTCCCTGCGCTCCTTGCTCGAATCACATCTTCATCCCGTAATTTGGGGGTTTCCGCCAGACTCAGGCTCTTCGCCAGCAACCACGAGGAGAGGCTGCGGCTTCGGAGCCGGAGCTTGTCAGCGACTTGGCTGTGGGAGCTCAGAGCCTTCCAGGTTAGTTCTGATGCTTTCGGGCAGGCTACATGGATCGGTGTCCATAAACCCCCCGACACTCCAGTGTCTAGCTTCGGTGCAACACCCTGAACAAGAAAGGAGACGGACGTGTCGACATTCCTGGAGGGCGAGCACCAGAATGAAGACGATGATGAAGTTTGCGAGTGGGACATAACTTGGGATTGGTCTGAGGAGGCCTCGCCACTGCTGATTTCTTTTTGTCCGTAGTAGATTCATGCTGAATGGAATGGATGTTCCCTCAAGCCCCAAATCTTCGCAAGCTTCGCCAGATGCAACCCGGGAACTTCGAACCAGGATGGTGATCCCGATCTGGGTGAGGACGAGCCCTTGGGCTCATCGGACAGCCAGCCCAGCGAGGGTCAGGAGGGTCAGGTGCCTGGGACCCGCCCATCTCCATAGCACAGTGGGTTAGTTTGAGTTTGGGAAGTTTAGGCCTTGGCTTTGTGGATCTTCGGATTTTCTCGATCCCTGAGACAGCCAAGGTCTATGCTGCAGAGCGGAAGGGCAGTTCTCCTGAAGGCTCTCCTCTGGCAGAGCCAGAGGAATTTGTCTTAGAGTGGACATTGACATGGGACGACAACGGGTGAGCATCCGATCCCCGAGCACACGACGAGACACGGCAGAAATGCCGCTGTCGACGCTGTTTGCAAGCATCCTGCAGGCTGCCTTGGCATGTACAGAGCTGCTGCGAAGTGCAGCACGGGCCGTTGCATCACCAAGTCTAGCGATGTGAGCGGGCGCCGCAGGACAAAGGCAGCATCTGCCAGATGTGAACGGGGGTCTGAAGAAAGCCCTTGACTGTCCTGCACCTTGAGCCGAAGCTGCACAGGCCCCAACAATCCGAAGTCCCATCACCCCGAAGTTCGTCCTCCAAACCCAGTAAAGTCTCTCCAAGAATCCTGCGAGCGAACAACGCGTAACTCGGAAAGGCCTTGCGGTGGAAGACTGCGGATGACTTTGAGGCTCAGCCTTTAAGCCAGCAGCGGGAGACAGAGCAGCGTGGGAGATTTGGGTGTTGGCGTGTTCGTCTCAGTGCAGCCACTGGACGGAGTCTTTTGTCGAAAGCCTTGAGCAGGACTGCCCACTGAGCTGCTTCATCTTGGAGAAGGCAAGCTCCCCCAGGTCTGCGGTGCCATGACAGCCTCATACCACTCTGCACCAAGCTTTTCCGTCAATCTCAGAGACAACTCACAGCCTCCGAAAGCCCTAGAGTGCCGCTGGCACACAGCTTACGCATCGCGAGGAGCCTGCAGAGAGACAAGCGTAGCTGAAATGTCCAAAACCTGAGTCCCAGAGATGTGGCATGGACCAATGCCAACGAGGCCTTGGCCCTAAACGACACGGCCCTGGTCTCCATGGCACGGACCTTCAGCCCTGGGGCTTCGACAGCTGCGGTCCGAGGGTTGAGGTGTTAATTCCTGCCACTATTGGGCTTGTTCTCTCGCTGTACGGGTTACTGGGCTTTTGTGCTGTTCAGTCCTGAGTGGGTCAGCGTTAAGAAAAAACCCTCCGCCGTCCTGAGTTCTTGAGACGTGGATGCAGAAAAAATCCCTGCTTTTTGTGTTTTCGGTACGTGCAGCTGCGCATATAGCATCTTGAGTCTCGAGGAGGTTTCGGGAGGATTGTTGAGATCAACGCTTGCAACCCCTGGCAGTATGAGCCTAAATCAACCCCAAGATGATCCACAAAACTATGAAATGGCTCCTTCGTTCGAACAAATGTCTTCCCGATAGTGTTTCATAAGTCGGCGTGTTACCAAGCAGCTTAGACGCTAAATCCTTCTTTGAGGTCTACTGGCAACTCCTTGGCCTGGCCACGGACCACTCGGACAAAGCTTCCGCGATGTGCCGCCTCGCAGGGCCTAGCATGTAGCCTTCATAGCTGTTTCTATAACCACCTTCAGCACTTAGTAGCCCTGTTTTTGTAACTCTGAGAGCTCCCTTACCGGCACCCTCCCAAAAATACCCTGATAGTACCATCTTGGGGTGGGGTCTGCTAGGAAGTAGGGGCGTGAGCGGCTTAGTGGGACGCGAATGGCCAGTCGAGGGTCTAGAGGTTTTGGCCTGTGTGGCCGTGGGTGGGAGTTAGGGATGTGGGCTGTTGGGCCCGAGTTGGCCTAGGTGCGGCCAACATAGCTCTGGGGATGCATGCCTGTATTTCCGCAGCGTTTACATACCTCGTTTCGTTAGATTACCTACAAGATCGGCATTGCGACACCCTGTTCCAGAAACCAGAAAGCTCGCGGTTAAGCTACCTCCGAGCTTAGCTTTGACAGCCGCATACGTTAAACTCTTTTGCGGGTTTAGACGCAGCTGGCTTGGCCAGGCTCGCAGCTTCAACACAGTCCACACCTTTGCTTTCACACAATATCATATAATGGATCCGGCGGTGGGTTCGACGGCGCTGGTCCCTCTTGGCTTACAATCCAGGTTGCCGGCTCAGCACAAGGAAACACTGCCTGATGTTTGTGTCTCTGGCATTCGCCGCTGAGTGGCGGGTCTCCCAGTGAAAGTCGGCTGGATTCCTGTGTACCGTGTGCTCAGACTTCTGGTGCTCGTTGGAGCAGAGTCCGACTGAGAAGCCGCGGTCCTTCCATTCGGAGGTCTGCTGCGCAGAGCTTCTCTGCGCTTCCTTCGGGCCCCAAGCAGGTGGGCTGGCATGCGCTGGCTCGCAGGGCTTCGTTGCTTCAGGCGAAAAGTTGGTTGGGCGACGATCGGCTTAACCCTGAAGACCAGGAGCCACACAAACAGTGCTGCAGCTTTGTGTCAGGCCGCCGTCAGAAGGCGCGGTGGTTTGCAGAGCCAGGCGGGAAAGCTTGCCAGTACCGCCGGTTTTTGTGGCATCGGGTGTGAGTCGGTATTTGTTTGTGTTTTCCGAAGGTGCATGGACTTCTCGAGCCTGGAACTGCCCTGTGCTACTGCTATTTCGTGGCCTTAGTACATCCGGAAAATCTCCAACAACGTAGGCCCGGTAATCGTTGCAAGGGATTCTGCACCGTGAACTCATGAGGCATGGCTGATCTATTTGTTGGTTTCCTTCAGGGCCAAAATACTTCAAACTCTCAGAGGAGAGATCTTCAGAGACTCCATGAGTGTAACTTTCAGATTGGTGGGCACAGGGACATGCGGCAGGTCTTGTGGAAAGTTTAGTTTCACCAAGACGCGGCGCAATGTAGCAGAAGTTCGAAAAAGCCGTTCCTGCCAGGGCTCCCACCGCGCCTGGGCCGGTGCGGGTGCCTTTCTCGGCGCCGGCTGCGCTCGTGCCTCCCGGCAGGGCACCTGGGGGATTGCCCATGGGTGTCTCAACCATGAAGATCCTGTGCCGATTCGGGATGCTTATTATGTAGGTATCGTTTAAATGGAGCTGGAGTTTGGCACCTGTCTTGTTGCCCATGTTTAGGCGCCCTGATTGCAATTATCAAGGGGATTATCAATTGCCGTTCGAAAGGGTATCTTCTAGAGAGCCCTCTTCGCAGCTCAAAATCTGGATCTAGGCACTCGCAGCCTGGAGTCTTGGCTTCGAGTTCACGGGAGGGGTCTCTCGACCCTCGGGACCATCTTTCGCCAAGGTCTGGGCGCCGCAGCCTTCAGGCTGCCAAGGACTTTTTGGAGCATCCAAGAGCCTTCAGACAGCTGTCTGTAGGCTCCAGTCCTGAATGCAAAAATCTTCTGGTGAACCAGAATTTGGAAGTGAGCTGGAGTCAAGGATTGCATTGAACTTCAAATTGAATTTGCAGATCAATGCTTGTCTCGGGCCAAGGTCAAGGGGTTTGAAATCTTGAGGATTCAACCCTCGAATATTGAAGACGTAACCCTCGTGCCTCAACGAGAGCGTCGCCAGTCGCAAGGACGGCCCAGCGGCATCAGAAACGCCAAGCTCGTTGGAGGCCGCGATCGGTGACAGAAGCCCCTGTGCACTAAAGGTCACTAAGAGCATCAGAAGAGAACAAAAGAATAGCTGCAATTCTGAATCGCCNGCGGCATCAGAAACGCCAAGCTCGTTGGAGGCCGCGATCGGTGACAGAAGCCCCTGTGCACTAAAGGTCACTAAGAGCATCAGAAGAGAACAAAAGAATAGCTGCAATTCTGAATCGCCCAAACGATACCAGTGACAAAAAAGGGTTAAGACTTATTACGGAAGCCATCGAGCCCCCACACTTGGCACGGCGACGCCTGCTCCTGCTCCTGCTCCTCCTCCTCCTCCCCTTTGCAGGATGCCGAGGTTCCCTTCGCCGAGGCAAACCCGATGACGGCTGCGGAGGCATCTTGCCAAAGACGTTGTGGGTATCGTTACGCTGTGTGGGGCAATCTCGGCTTGAAGCGACTGGAGTCGATGAGTTTTTGCATGTTCCAACATTACTTGGACACGGTTGTGCAAAGGCTGCAGAGGTTTTTGACGAGATGAGGGCGCAGGGCATGATGCCGGCTCACGGGCTCACATACAGGTCGAGAATTCGCTTAGGCTGTTCGGTTGTCTTTAGGGGCTCGGTCCCTGTGCTTGGGAAGCATCCACCTTCGACATGCGAATAGGCAAGATTCAGATGAGATGATCAGAGCTGAAAGTGGATATTCACATGTCACTGCTCCGTAGCATCTTGTGTGATCCACGCTCCACAGACGATAGTGCGGAGCTGAAGGGATGAACTGTCCGCAAGAATTTCCGTCGTTGTCGGCAGATGTATCACAGCGATGCCACCTGTGTTTCAGGAATCGTCTCCGAGTGAAGAGCTCTCAGAGACGGAGGCCTGANGCTGAAGGGATGAACTGTCCGCAAGAATTTCCGTCGTTGTCGGCAGATGTATCACAGCGATGCCACCTGTGTTTCAGGAATCGTCTCCGAGTGAAGAGCTCTCAGAGACGGAGGCCTGAGGCCTATACAGCCCTGCGGTGCCCAGCAATCTGAACATATCTGAACATTGCGAGGTCTTGAAAGAATTTCGATAGTGAATGTAGCGGGGAGGACATGTAGACCCGGAGTGAGATCTTTGACCGTTGTAGCAAATCTCAGACCAGTCAAGACCAAGGCCTTTCTTGTCGAAGAGATCGGCCTCACGCAGAAACAGATGCGGAAGGTGAATTGTCGTGCATCGCATGCGCCATGACTCAGCATCTTGGATCTGAGATAGTCTGACTTCAAGCTGCCAGATCCGCACCTTCTGGTCCTACAGCGGCGACAGGCTGCCACCACTGACACGGCGTGGGTCCCGGCGCGGCATGGTGCAAAGATTCGCATCGCGAGATTTCCCGCTGGTTCAGAACGGCATGGGGCAAGTCCGCGCGGTTCCCTCCGTCAGCATACGCTTAGATGAGCCACGAACCCTTAAACATCTCGGATGAACCCTGGGCCGATGCAAGCTTGTCAGGCGCATGTCGAAGTGGCTCTTAAGTGTGGGCTCTTCCGCTCCAGCGTTCGGAACAGCTAAGTGCAGAGGTGTCAGATGATTGCAGACTATTTGCAGAACGATGTGGGCCTCAACCAGGATCAGCTGTGCAGGCCGGGTCTGAAACCTGTAGCAGATGTGGCTTTCTACCCTGAACACAGTAGCTGATAGCATGGTCTGGTACCAAACCAAAATCGCAAGGGGAAATCACAACACGAATCATCGGCCACTGAAATTTGGAGGTCGCCAAATCACTTACTAAGTTTAGGTGAACGCTCCTGCCTGCTGTCTCTGTTCGTGATGTGCTGTCTCGCTTGCGCAAAGCCTGTTGGCACATTGGCGTGCCCTTGCGCTTGTGCGCACACTTATATCCAGACACTCTGTATCTACACATGAAAACAAGGGACGGACAAGGGGGCGGCTGCTAGGCAGGGCTATCCCTGAGGAGTACATGTATGGATGCAGAGATACATCTAACAGAAGTTCTCCTTCGGGTGTGTCCACCATACCTCTGCGCTCGATGCTGCTTAGCGCTTCTTGCTGCTGGCAGGACGATTGCTGACTGCCCGGAGGCGCTGGAGGTGTTCTCCGTGGAGACTCTGAAGGAGAAGGAGCGACAGACTGCTTGCAGCATTCACAGGAATCGGGTGGGTCATCAGACTGCGATCGAAAGTAGAGACGATGCACAAGAATAGAATTGGGGGGAGCCGTGCTGCTTGCTCCCAGATGATACTGATCACATCCATTCTACCAGAGCATTTATGCCCAGGCAACACGGCCAAGGTAGGACAGCACGCCAGAACCCCATCCCGAAGCTGCTTTCCCACACAGGTGCGCTTTCTGGAAGTCGAGGTGGGAGTGGAGGAACCGGACCTTCCAGAAGTTGTAGCGGCTTATCCTCAGGCAGGGCCCATCATGGTCTGGAGATGTAATCAATCAAAAAGAGCAAAGAACGCTGTTATGTGATGTAATTTATTAATGGTGCATGAAAGGAATGAATTCATCACAAAGTAGACCGAATAAAATGATGTAATGAAATAGAAATTAGACCAGCCATCATGTTGCTTTCTCTTAAACATCTGTCTATTTCCTTCAATGGTAAGTAGAATATCGGAGAAGGCAAAAGAAAAGTGGAGATGATAAGCGAACCCTTTCTCTCTCTACTTTATTAAAACTGGTACCATCTGGATCATGCTGTAGAACACAACATGCCAATATGCGAAAGCAGCCCTGACTATAAAACCCACCGACCCGTGAAAGTTTAGAGCCATCCCGAGCAGGTCCTCTCCAGACCGATCTTGACCACCCTTAGGCCTGCCTTGGAGCCTGCCCCTCAGAGACCGGAGCACTGGGAGCCCCTGAAGGGCTGGTGAGATGAGCTTCAGGAATTTCGCTTCAAGGCTTGCAAGGCTTTGATCTAGGGCTTCGCGAGGAAGGGAGGGCTTGCATGCCAGGGTTCCACAACAACACCTGCAGCCTACGCAGCGACAGAACGAAACCAGCACGTGGGTGGATCATATCCGATCGACAATCGGTAAGTGATCCTCAAGGCAGTTAATGTCTTGCTTCTGCTCGTCTGGACGGCGCAGTAGGCTTTGGATGTTGAGGCATGTAATGGCAGAACATTTGCGCATGAAGAGTTTGCAGTGGGGGCGTGGCCACTGGGAGAGTCGGGTCTTACGGTGAACTCTCCTGAAGCCCTCCTCAGATTTTGGATGGGCCCGGCGAACGTGGATCCAGAGGCCTGCTCTCGGATTTGGACTCTTTCGAGGATTGGTATCATTTGCTGCTATTTCACCATTGCCGCGCTTCCTGGCTGGATTAGTGCGCCGGTGGATTGGCAGTCTCTAGGACACGGTATTCCAGGATCTGGTTTGCAGCATCTCGTCTTCCAAAGGTGTCGAAGCCCGTCGTCTCTGCGCCGGGCTTGAGCGCTGAAACGGGCACCACCCTCCGAGCATTTAAATCTTCACAAGACTATCTCCAAGCTTTGGATTGTCCCCTGAAGACAAGAGACAGTGGCAAGATTCAGGTCATCTAGAGCCGAGTAGGCCCAAGTTTAATCGCCATCCTTGACTGCGCAAATGCCACAATCCATCGGCGCAGATCGCGCAATCCAGCGGTGCAAATGCAAGTGCGGTCCTGATGGTGGTATCGACAGGAGCTGCCGGCGCTGCTCAAGAAGCATGCTATGCAGATGTGGATGAGGCCCACGAGACACGCGTGCCGAAGGAGGAGTGTTTCATGATTACGTTCAGAAGCCCAGCTTCAGTGTCAGAGGAGTCCCAAGAACTGATACATCTGCAGGTTCCGCACAGACGTTGCATGAGGTTCTGCAGGCTAAACAAGCCGAACCAGGATCTTTCAGAAGGGAACCAAGACGTCGAGCAGCCTGCACCCCGTGAGCTTGAAGCCCCGAAGCGGGATAGAGCTTTAACCCAGAGTCTCTTCCAAGAACGCATACGTATGGTAACAATTCCAATGCGGGGCTTCTTTCAGATCACGGGCCCTTTTGAGGTGCCCCTCTGTCGAGTAGCCTATGACTTGGGGTCTAGATTTTGGTCCTTCCTGTCCAGGCCAGAGGCTCTGCAGTTGAAGCTGCGCTTCGCGAAGGAGGTGTCGTGGGGGCCATATAAATGGGAGTTTGAGCAAGCTAGGGTAGCTTACTAGGGGGGGTCCTGATAAATCAGAAACCCCATTAGCTGCGCCCCGCTTTCGGACCATCAGGGAGATTTTTTCGAATACTGGATCTACTCGTAGCGATCTTAGGGCATCTTGGCATGTTTGCAAGGATGAAGGCAGTTCGGATCTGAGGTTGTTCTGAGCGGCTCTCGACAGCAGGAGGCAAACTTTCGGAGTGGCACATGCCCAGTAGTACTTGGACATTGGCCCTTTGCTGCAATACCTGTTTTCTCTATAGGTAAATCCAATCCTCCAGTTTCAAGGTTTGACCTAAAGCTCTGGGCTGGACTCGACCTGTGATCTGCTCGTCTGCTTGTATGTGAAAGTTAGTATCGGCACTGATCTCACTGGTGTGGGGCGTGCCTTGACCAGGTTATGGGCCTGTCCCTGGCGAAGGCCGTCTGCTGTCCTGCTTTGCTTGTGCTGGGTTTGGGATGTACTCGAAGAGAGAACCAGTACCGCAAGAGAGGGAGTGTAGTGTCAGAAGTTCGATGTTTGTCGGAGCAGGTGCTGGCATGCTCAACGCCTTTCTTCCGCCTCTCCATGGAGAAGCGGCGGGCTCGAATTCTTGAGGTTTGATCCACGGGGTGCAGTGTGATGAACTCTTGCAGTTAGTGAGGCTTGAACTTAGAAGAGCTCTCAACAAAGCCGAGGACTGTGGCTCCAAGGCACTTCTTCAGCATCCAGCGGAAGGTCACCGGCCCGACCCCAAGATGCTTCTCTCCTGCGAGGCCCCAAAGCACGAGCGCTAGACGTGCACTGCCGAGATGAGGCGTAGGGACGAAGGTATGATCCAGTCATTTTGCCCTGGTCCCGGCTTTCCCTTCCGCAGTCTGTCTCAAGCTTCAATTCCTTTGAAATTTGGGCGTGACGGAGAGATGCTGGGAATCGCTCCTCGGCCGCAAACTGAGAGCTTGGGCAGGGTTGATGTTAGCAGGGTGGGCAGGAGCATCTTTATGGTCGGGGCCGAGGGCTCAACCATAAACCCGAAAATAGATGCACGTTGCTCCGAAAAGCTATGCATCATCAAAATGCCCTCCCGAGCAACAACACCTTGCAGTCCGATCCAGCGTAGAAGCCAGCACCCCGAAACGAGGACCGAGTCGTGGCCTACTGGCCCATGACCTCCTGGCCCGTGACCTTCGTGGCCTGCCCGGGCCCTGTGAGGGACTGCTTTCGAGCTCGGGTTTAGCTCTCTTGACGCAGGGTGACGGGTTTTGGTTTGTCCGGGTCGAAAAATCTGAGCTTTGAATGGTTTAGGGTGTGCTGTCCTAGACAGTCATGTGCAAAAATCCCCAAGTTGGCACCTTGACCTTCACTGCACAGGCCAATTGCTTCAGGTCGAAGGCCTCCAAGTTCCCGAAGCCGAGGCTCTGGAGGATTTGTGAACATCCTGAAGCTTTGCTGCACGCCAGCGGGAATGTTGATGGTTCATACGTTCATCAAGGCGCTGCGTTTCTTTCCCTGAGGCATCCCCAAGTCTTCGAAGTCGTTCGGACTAAGGTACAGCTTTGGTCTGGGATACGGGCTGAGCATGACGGCAAACGCTGCCCTCACAGCGGCCGTGACCAAGCACCAGCACAGGACCGGTCGGCTTCTTTGGGTTTGCCCGGCAACAAGGATGAATTTCGAATGGGCTCCTTCGTGGTGACATAGGTGGAAACATGTGAGAGGTGGGCACGAAGCTCGGGTGGAGATAGACTTCAGCCTTGCATGCATCGACCAGCAAAATGGTGTCCAACAAGGCCTGCACAAAAGAACCGCTTATGTGCAAAACACAAGTGCCTTCAATGCCGGGCCATTGAAGCAAAGTTCAACAACACTCCAAGTGCACAGCAGCCCCGTCAGCTGCAAGCTGCGCACACCCGCTTCTACGCCAGAAGGAGACTCACGCCGTTCGGGCTCGTTTGTTGCGGCCTGTATGTGGCTTGGTCTTCGTTGAGCAAGCAAGTTATTTGCCTGGTAGCATTCCCACATGGATGCAGCCCGGAACCCTCTGTGGAAGCCGCGAAGCCCGAAATCCAACCCAGGCCGCCTATGGCGTGTCGGCCTTGGTGGAGGGGCGCGGTAGGATTGTCACGAGAAGCGAAACCCTGCCCCGGAGGTGCGACTCACGCACTTCCTGTTGCGTCGCCAGGCCAGGCTGGCATCGGATTTTAGTTGGAGGGTTGACATGTTTGGACCTTCCTAGGAGGCTTGCAGATTCAATTGGTTCCTGAGGGTACGTCCCAACTGCGGCCGACAATCCATTGTCCAACGGAAACCGTTTTGAAAACGCCTGGGTAAAGCGACGATCACTTCGCAGTGTGCGTCCGAGATGCTAACTTACAGTCTCTCCGGTATTCGGTTTGGGATAGCTGAGGCAAATACATACCAAGAGGCCTTGAATCTCATGGTAAGCCGCAACATTGGTGCAGGGGGAAGAGAGCTACAAGAACCGCTTCGATGTGCTGCAGCTGAAGCCTGCCGCTTAGAAACTACGAGAATAGGCAACTACGTTTGTTGTTGTGCACTGTGGTGTACAGTACCACCTCACCGGTGTTTTACTGTACTAGTAGACTATGGCACGTTGTTGCAGAACAGTTTTGGATACAGTCCACGGTTCGGGGAACACCCCAAGCCCCCTGAACCTTGGCGCCCATCAGCCCTTCCATGCGACAAGGCCACTCTGAAACCTGAGCTGCCACCAGGTCAGACATGATGGGGGTCAGCAGCAAGTTTGCCATTGTGATGGGCGTCAGCTTCTCGCAGGCGTGAGAGCTCGGGACACTGTAACGGGCTACGGACTTAAGTCCAGTGTTAACCAAGATTGGTATTAGCATCAATATGTCAGCATGCGCATTGGTCTTAGTCTTAGTATTGATCTTCGTAAGCTACAGCTACCAGCTCCTTCCATGGCGAAGCTCCCAAACACCTTCCAACCGTCGTTCCGACGCCCTGAGAGAGAACACCCGCCAGGCTCTGTACGCCCTGCCGCTTGCGGTAGCCATGTCACTGGCGCCTACGAAAGCTCGGCCGGCACTTCGGGCGGCTGGTTGGGCAGGTGGGGTCACCGTGTGGCTTCGGCTGACTTGAGATGCTGGATTCTTTAGGGACTCCAGGCCTTCGGAGCCGAGAGCATTCGGCAGTGGGTGACATAAGAAGCTATGTACTTTCTTCAAGGATGCACCTTAGGAGAATCCACGAGCCCAGGAAACCTTCAGATGTGTTCATTGAACTTTGACGCCTGAAGTCCGTTCACCACGGCCGAGCCAGCCAAGCACAAGATTCTAGTAGATGACCGCGCGAATAAAGGGTCCGAGACTGCATGGAGCTTCAGACAAGTAGGCTCCTGCCTGTTGTGACCCGTAAATTCAGGCTCAGGTAGCCTTTCAGCCCTCTTATTTTCACAGAGACCTGACCTTGGGTCCTCCTTCCGCTGCGAGGTGTCGGCGTGGCAGCCCTGGGCTTGGCCATCGAGGCGTCAGCGGATTTCGTTTCAGCGGCGGCACAGGGGTGGGTTCGGGGCCCTGGGCATCCCTGGGCCCCCAACCCCAAGCCAAGCAAGCAATCCGAATATGAAGCGGAGAGGCTTGGGCAGATGAGCACAAGCTGAAAGCCAAGAGAAGAGCTCCGAAGCTTGGAGCAACTTCACAGGGATCAGTGACGTGGGCTGTAGTGTTTCCACAGGGTGAGGGGGTTCAGGTGCGGGATGGCTTTGACATTCAGTCTTTATCTTCGTCTCCGGGCTGGGACGGGAGCACTAAGGCCAGAGCTTGGACATGTTCGAATAAATTCTCAAGTCGTGTCGGAAGTTTTGGCCCATGACAAAAAGTGTGTCACATGCCCAGTCTACTACGCTGCATCCTCGTGCCGGCATCGGGGTAAACACCAAATGTTTCCTGAAGCAGCTAGTAGTCTTTACCACGCTAAATCTTCCAGTCCTTTGTACATTCCGACCCAAGATAGGAAGCTTCCGGTCATGGACGGCCTATACAGTGCCTCGGCACCCAACAGATTCTCCGGAGCTTCAACCATGGGGTTCCTTTTCGAGGGTTCGGAATTGATCTTTGGGCATGTAAGGCGTGTCAAGGTTGCGGAACGCAGTTGACAACAGTGATTCATGCACAGAGAGAGAGAGAGACAGGAACAGACCCCTGAGGCAGAAAGATAGGGAGATGTAGGGAAGAGCTTGTAGTGTGCGTCTAAGCCGAGAGCGAGGTCAGGAAATCTTGATTTCTGTAAGATTGTTGAACTCACCAAACTGTTTTCGCACTTGGCTGATCCGCTTCAAAACTTGGGCCGCGACTGGGTTGTGGCCAGTCGGACCTCGGCAAAAAGTGCAAAGACTCGCTCACCGGGGGAAGAGGGCTCCCTGAAAGAAGCGAATTCAGCATAGAGAGAGAGGCACTGTAGAAACGAAACAGGCACAAAGGCAGAGGTAGAGGTAGACAGGTCAGACTGGCAGGGAGGGTGTGATGCAAAGTGGTGTTGATTGTTGTTGCAAAATTGTCCTGCTTCGTTGCAGGCAAAATCCCTGGGTGCTTCAGGGCATCGCTCACACACATGTGCAGGTCTCCAATCCGAGCTTTGAGTCCTTGTGCCTTACTACAAACCTCGACATGCCAGGTTTACGGCTTGGCCTGGTTGCCATGTCCGCATACAGCAGGTACATGTAGAAGGCGTCCTTTCTTCATATCACAGCAAATCTGGACGGTCTTTGTTAAACAGCGCGATCCAGAAATGCTCGCTGTCCCCATGCCTTAATCCATGCAATCACTATCCTGGGTTACAGGAGTTACACATACACACCCCTTCCCCGAGGGAAGGGGTAGTGGCAAGCAGACAAGTTTTTTCATCCATGATATAGCTGAGTTGCTGGAATCTCTTCCGAGCTCGCTTCTGGAGCTTGACTGTGAACTCTCAAGGACGCAAGGTCGGCTAACAGCTTCCCGAGTAAATCCTGCGTTCGATTCTGTTTCTGAAACAGCTCAGCGACAGCTTCTATCAGCTCAGTGATGCGTTGTTCGCTCTCCCGTAGTTGCGATTGCACGGTGTCCAGCTGTTGTTGTTGGATCTTGTGACTAGCCGATACCTCTTGCCGGTAATCATGCAACTCACGCTTGATTTGCAGCACCTCGCACTGAGTGTACGTTATCCAGCGTTGCAGCGGCGCTAAAGGGTCGCATGCTGACGACATCAAAACTGAGGCAAAGGTGCCTACCAGCAGTGACACAAAACGCTTCCTTGAGCATTCACACCTCTCACACTGCTTCACATCGAGAGCATGCGCAGAATCGACGCTAAACACTCACAATGAGACTGCCTCACACAGCTATTTTCCTCGGATGTGCACAGCCAGCTCGTTTGACAACTCTTACAGGTGTTCATACCCCGCATCGTCATGGAGGAAGCACTTATGTGGTCCGTACCAAGAATGTTGCTCTTCTTGGCTGATCGAATGACTGTGAAAACAGCATTTGTTCTCGAACCGCTCACACTTGTGACGACACCGAATGGGCCCATCTGAGAACCGGAGTCTCCGATTGAGTATGTCCCAGATTTGCCATAGCAACTCGAGCAACTGCGAGGTAGAGGCCTGCGAAACTCGCCATCTCGTATCAGCCATCATCGGACTATCCATGGCTACGCTGAAAGGACTGTCAGGTTGTGGCTCACTCAATCAGCTGCAGCACTGACGAACAAGGCTCAAGCATTTCTCTGCGCAGATAGCACACACACCTAATGCAACAACGCTTGCACAATGAATCTTTCCTGTTACTGCAAAAACGTCAGTCTCTACTGCAGTGGCCGCTTAGTGACAAGCAACCTAATCTCAGGAACCAGCTGAGCATTGACTCGAAAGCGATCTTCAGAAGAGCGATGAATCCAGTGGCTAACGAAGTGGCGTTGATGGGAGCAAACCAGCAGTCGTCGAAAGTCAAGCATGTGTTTGTCCGTAAGCACTCGGGCAACAGAATCGTTCCAGGCTTTGCACACACTTGCATAAATGACCAGATGCGGAACTGCTGGGGACAAGTATGTCACAGGAACGTAAACACTCGGATTCTGAATGAACATTGGATGGATGATGTATCCTAACTCTTGTGCTCGCGGCCCGAACTCCGCAAAAATCGCATGAAGTTCATCCATAATGGACCGACCATATGCATCCATTCGTCTTTGTGCAATAATGCTTCGTCGACGCCGAATCTTTGCGAAGGTACATTGAGATAGAAGAAATACACATGGTGCCGGAATGCAATGAAGCTCACAATGCGATCTGCGATTGCATTGAAGCTCCCACATGGCACAACTAGACGCACACTGACTTTCAGAGCAAAACCTGTAGCAACAAGGAAAACTCAAGCGCATGCAAATCTGCATTACGGGGCTCACACTCGGCGCCGCAAAGTATTCACTCAAGTTTTGTTCAACCATTGGTGCTCATATCTGCAGTGAAGATCAGATGACTACTTCGTCTACCGGAGCTCACGTTCACTGTCTTCTCCATCATAATCACGACAACGAGACCTCTCGCGCGCTTCTCCGGAGGACCAAACATCTGATGCCCTTGCATTGGAGTGCAAAATCTCGAGCTCTGGCGTAGGGTCCGTTCTCCTTCGGCTGCAGGCACTGACACAAGCGGGACATCGCGATCTCTCTCTGCTGATGGCACGCCCGAACTCAAAGGCGCTGCTGCTTCAATCCCGGCTGGTGGCGGGGTCATGGGTGTTTCCTGTAAGCTCAGGGAAGGGGCTGGACGAAGGAAACCGGGGAATCGCCCGGATGCAGACAATATTGGAGAAACTTGTGGGAGGGGTAGGAGGGAGTGGTGGCCCAAAGGCTGCCGAAGCCGAAGCAAATCTCACGTTGGGGTTGGGGGGGAACGGAGGGGGAGGGGGCGGCGGAGGCGGTTGGGCTTGAGCCTGTGATCTAGAGTCCCGGTCTACGCCACGGGGCCTTCCAGTCTCTAGGAAGCAAAGATATCGTTGGCCAAGTCAGGCGCTCAAACCAAGAATGTGGTACATGTCTCTGCGCAGATGATTGCCCATGCGCTCAATGATCTCTTCAAACTGCTCACGGGCGTTGGACACCGTGGGTCACAAGACTAAAACGCCTATGCAAGACCGCTGAAGCAGAAACTGCACACTGGACGCTTGCAGCTTGGCACATGAATGACAAATTGATGGCAACTGCAAAGCATCAGAGTTGCACACACTACGCACAGGCTCTTGTTTCTCTTCACAGGTTGGGATCAACAAGCACATCATTGGGATGAATGTGAAACCCTGCACGAATCAGTCGGTCTCTAGACAGCTCAGACAGTCGCCAAGCTTGACGAATGTAATACAGCACAATTACTAAACGATCTCCAGTCCACGATAGTGTGGCATGTCTAAGGCGTGACTGGAAAGTAACATATGGCAGCATGAGCTCAATCGCATGGCCTCGTACTTCATCAATCACAATAGAACCTGCCGAGTGCTCAACCCACAACTGTCCACCTGTGAATATGGATGCTGGAAGAATTTCGATGGTCAACATTGAATGATTGTTGGAGTCTCGGTGCATCATAGGTTGACAATTGAGATTAATAGCAATGGACGAAAACCACAACGAGGGCGCCTGCTGCTGCGCAATGCTGTATAATACGCACGTCACCCACGGATAAAGACTGAAATTGGACATAATCGCCGCTGTACCACCATGAAAGCAAGCACCTGTAATAAACGCTCGAGGTTGTCGGTCCTGAGTACTGAATATAGGTCGTGAAGATAAGTCCGGGGCTGGGAGATTGCACACCACTGTCATCAACTCATCGTAAGTAATGAAGCCTTGCAACAAGGAACGGTATGCTTTCTCCTCAGCTCTCCCAGTTGGTTGGGAGATGTCATCAAGATCGGAAATAATACACATTCTTCCAGATCGAAGATTGAACACCGGCTCAGGAGGTTCAAGGTCACTAGACACGTCCATGACATTGCTCAGTTCTGGTACTGATTCAGACTCCACTCCTTGTCTGCCAGGTTGGAAATACCATGAGATCGGTCGCATGCTACTCACTGACTACGGTAGGTGCATCAGAACAGGCTGAGAAAGCGAGCAAGCACCAACAGTCACACCTTCGATAACTACAGCATGGACGTCCAGATGTGCAAGCAGACATAGCCAAGGCATTTTTACATTTAGCGAGAATGCAATGCGAATGCAGCTCAAAGAATGCAACCGGAGCCGCAAATTAGTGAAACACTTCCGCACTGCGTTCTACCACGAGTCTTCAATCTGAATGCGCTGCAGAAACGAAGACAGCTCAGCATGTGCAGCCGTGCTGGATTGCAAAGGTGGTCGAACACAAACAAGAGATCAACTGCAGCTGACGATTCTCGAATGGCCCAGCGTTTATCCGAACTACTGCCTCGCACAAGCTCGTGCTCTCTGCACTGCAATGTTTCCCAGTACTTGGACGACCCCATCATCTTATGATGCGAAGTGCAAAGCTTGCCCGATACAATCACTCCAGTACCGTTCTTGCTATGCGATTGCAACTCAGCAACTTTCTTGACATTTTCTCTCGGAGCGTTGTCAAACCCAGCCCGACCAGAGAACCCATCATGGCACAATGCGCCATCAGCTAAGCAACTCTCTCAGCAACTTAACTACGCTTGAACCCACTCTGGTTTAGCAACACCGCTCTGAAGAGTCAAGAACCATGCAGTCGCAACACTCGGATGGAGACGTTGACAAGCGTGTACCTAAAGACCTCTGATGACATCGCTTTCAGCATCAGACAGGACCATTCAATCAAATGGATGCAACGTGTTCGGATCAGGGAACTTCATCCGGTCATTGGCATGATCTCCTTCCGGGCAACCCCGGAGCAAACAGCGCGCTAAACGAATGCTGTCTGGAGCACACATGTGCAGGTCTCCAATCCGAGCTTCGAGTCCTTGTGCCTTACTACAAACCTCGACATGCCAGGTTTACGGCTTGGCCTGGTTGCCGTGTCTGTATACAGCAGGTACGTGAAGAAGGCGTCCTTTCTTCATATCACAGCAAATCTGGACGGTCTTTGTTAGGCAGCGCGATCCAGAAATGCTCGCTGCCCCCCTGCCTTACTTCATGCAATCACGAAAATCCTGGGTTAAAGTTCAGGCCCCTGTAAACCAAAATTGGGTAAAAATGGTGGCAACCCAAACGCGCGGGCGCGCGGACATAAACGCGCGGTAACACGCGGGTGCGCGGACGGACGTCGCGCGACGCACGTGCGGGTGCGCAGACGTGCGCGTTGGCAGGCGCGCGGTGCGCGCGCCGGTGCGCGGTGCAGGCGCGCGGCACGCGCACGGGTAAGCGGACGTGCGCGGTGGCAGGCGCTCGGGTGCGCGGCGCCAGGCGCGCGGCGCGCGCGCGGGTGCGCAGCGCGAGGCGCACGGNGTGCTGTGCGCGTGGCGCGCGCGCGCGGCGCGTGGCGCTGTGTGGCTGTATGCGCGTGTGTGCGCGGCGCGCGTACTGTGCGCGCTGTGCGCGCGGCGTGCGCACGCAGGCGCGCGGTGCTGTGCGCGCCGCACGCGCACGCGCGCAGGGGCGGAATAAGGCCTATATTTGGCCCAAATAGCCTTATAATATTTGGCCCAAATATAAATTAAGGCCTTATTCCGCCCCCGCGTGCGTGCGCGCGCGGCGCGCACAGCACCGCGCACCCGCGCGCACACCGCGCACCTGCCACCGCGCACGTCCGCGCACCCGCGCGTGCGTCGCGCGACGTCCGTCCGCGCACCCGCGCGTTCATGTCCGCGCGCCCGCGCGTTTCGCCACGTACGATACGTAGCCCTTTTTGTTAAATCTCGTTTACAGGGGCCTGAACTTAGCTAAGTTACAGGAGTTACATATACACACACACTCACTTAGTTTGCATTGCCCGATGCGACTCGGCATTGTTCTCCGCCAATTACACAGTCGGTTTATGCGCACGACATTGCGCATGGTGGTCTTCCGTGTACACGAGTGTACACAATTGGCAATCCTCTAGACTCTAGACTCTAGACGAAACGGAAGCATCATTACCACCAAGGCTCAGGGGAGACCTTGAGGATCCTTTCACCCTGCGGTTGGCTTTTCACTTGATTGCAGCCAAGGTTACTGCAGGCGGGTTGGGGGCTGAGACCACGTAGAGTCTGTTGGGCGAACGCAGGTTTCCGTCCTGTGTGGGAGGCATCCGAATTATCTCGGCGAGTTCATCTTCCATTGTGGGATTTCGCCCCTTAGCTGCTTTGGCAGCCTCGAAACATGTCGATGTTGCTTGTAGCCAACACCTTGACAACCAATTGAGGTGCATGGGTTTGTGTGGGACTCCAATTCAGGTTGCAGCCTGCGCTGAGACCTCAGAGATAGACAGTGATCTCTCGCCCTGGTCACCTCGAGCCGGACCGCCCGAGAGTAATCAGGTTTTTCCAACCTTCTTCATGGCCTTCACGCTTCACAACTCGGCTGCACGTTCTGACAAGGCTCACTGAGATGTAGCAGAGATTTCAGCTCAGCTCCGCTTGCGAAGTGTCCGTCACGCGTGTCAGGAGGCCGACCACCGGTACAAGAACTGCGACGGTTATGCACAGTGGGTGGAGAGCACCCCGATCTTGTTTCCAGGAGCCTGCCTCGCAACATGGAGTCCCAAAGCGCCCGAGCAACAAGTCATGGCAGCCTGCAGGAGTCAAGCGCGATGCTGTGAAGCTGGCATCCTGAAACCAAGAGGTTTACATCATCCATGGCACAAACATGCGGCGGGCCCGGGGTCCCAGACGGGTTGACGGGCTTTGGGCGTTGGGGGCTGTGCAGCCAGAAGCTAATCAAGCCCAAGGCCTTGTGGGCCTTGCCGCAAGCGGACCACGGGTAGAACCGGAGGCACCACTGCCCGGCCTGTCTGAGGTCTGTTCCCCGAGCAGAGGAGACTCGGCAACCGCCCTCCCGATCATGGTGGACATCGAGACTGAACTCGGCAAGTGAAGGAAGTGACCTTGAAATGAGTTTCACAGAGGCTTTGGAATGAGTTCTCTGGGACTGCCTTCCCGAGTAAAGGGATGGCCGACGAGGACACGGAGGAGCTTGAAAGGCAGACCCCTGCGAGCTGCATCGGATGGATTGCCGTGCAGGGCTTTACATCGCCATAGGCCTTTCGTGTCCAGATTCGTCAGATTCAGGAATCAAAGCTGGTTGGTCATGGTGTAGTTTCTACTACCCCCGTTCCTGCTACTGTTGTTCCTTGTATGATGTTAAATTTTTCTTGATGTGAGTAGTACTACGAGGACGCCGACATTCGAGCAAGTAGCTGCAAGGCATTAGGTTCCAGGGTTCTTCCCAGAACATTCATCGCCAATTTCCAGGGGCTCGACCCGGCTTATGTTGTTCAGTGCTTGGCGCTTAGTGATGGTCATTTTCACGATTATAGTAGTCGCAGCTCATGATGCCTCGCTCCGGTTTACCCCATGCTATATGTTGGGTGGAGTGCGGGCTGTTAGACTAGAGGCCCTGCAGGACGTGACGCAGCCACGCCGGCAGCGCGAGTGAAAAGGGACGAGCTTTTGGGCTGTTGAGGTCTAGTATTTATTGTATATGTAGAGGTATATATATATATATATATACATAGAGAGAGAGATGGATGGAGATGGAGAGATGGAGAGACTGCGCCTCAGACATAGTTGACCAGTGCGCGCTTGCGTGCGGAGGGGTAGTTTTGCAGCCTCTCTTGTCTGTGTGGAATAAGAGAGATTGCACGATCACGACCGTCCCTGCTACATCGAGGCTTGAGTTTGGAAGACAAGGTCGGTGGCTCTGATGTCGACCCGGCTGGCCATTGTTTCGGTTTATTCTTGTGCAAGGGCGGCGGTATTTCGTCGTCAAACTCAGCCGGCTGCTTGCGAGCTTACCCTTTCCCGTCCTTAGCCAGGCCGCATTTTGCAAGAAGATCGGTGCAAAGCCTGCCGAGTGCGCCCATGATGGTGTCGAAGGATGGCAGGAGCATCAGTGTCAGAAACGGTAGGTGATGCCAATACTCCAAGGGCGAAGGACTTGAGTTTCTCGATGTCAGGTACAAAGACTTTCTGGAACAGTGGCCCTTCAGTGATCAGGCAGCAGGGTAGTCATAGCATCGCAAGCTTGGTCTGTCAGATCCAAGACCCCCGACCGGTCAGGCGCGTGCTCTGGCATGGCTTCAACCTCCAAAGAAGAAGAGGACACATCGGAAAACTGCTGCTGATTTCACGTGCACTCCCGCTTTAGTCCTGCACTGCAGCATCCATCCATCCATGCGATGGATTCCCAGCCCCCGCGAGTGCCGTAAAAGCCCTGCGTTGCCTTCAAACGTTTGGGACTGACTCTTGGATGTAGAGCCCTCAGCTACAAAGGAGTTCCCAAAGCCTGTTTCGGATTTATCGAAACATGAACTGAGGAAACATGAACGAGAGAACTTCATGTTGTTGTGTCCGACCGGAGCACAGTGAAGCCTTTCCTGTTTGGCAGGTTTCGAAGCAACTGGAGTGGCCCGAGCCAAAGCCTTAGGCGACATCCGGCAAGCATCTCAGCAGTAGGAGCGTACCACGTAAGACAGCGTAGTTGCACTGTTGATGACAAACTTCCAAACCAGATTCTGTGACAGATCCCATGTCTTGTGTCCGTATATTTTTAGGTAGCCAGAACAAGTTCAAGAAGCGGAATTTCCAGAAGAAGCGGAGCTTCCGCAAGCAGAAGCTTGGCAATCGACGGCTAGCTGTGCTGCTTTGCCTCTCAGATATCTTTTTGGCTTTATCTCATGTCGAGTAGGTATGGCCAAGACCAAGGAACTATGATGACGAACCAAGATCCAACTTCGACAAGAGCCAATCTCGATCGAGGAGGCATCCCGTTGGGAGACCAAACTACCAAACTTCCTGGTGTAATAACCATGTTCATCATTTCACTACCGCGACGATTTGCAACAAAATCATCAGCATTGAGCCTCAGGTCGTCGACGAGCCATCGCACTTGTGATTGTGACTGCCGTCGCTACTATCGTTTTCAATGTTGGCGGTTATCATCGTCGTCGTTGTTGCCGGTGGTGTTGTCGCTGATGTTGCTACGTCGTTGTAGCTATTGTGTTTGCTGTTGTTGTTGCCGTTGATTTTGACGATGTTGTTGCTGCTGCTGCTGCTTTTGATGTTGTTGAAGTTGTTGCTGCTGCTGGCAGGGCGGGCGGGCGGGCGGCGGGTGCAGCGAGGCGCCCACGGGGGGCCACTGTGGTGCGCCGCACGTCTTCCCTTGAATCGCATCCGAGTCCCGCGTGCTCCACGGAAGCTGTTTGGCATTTGCCTATTTGTGTTGTAGTTGATGCCGTTGTGATTGGTGTGGTCACTGCATGTCGCTGCTGTTGCATGCTGCTGCTGATGCTGCTGCCGTCGTCGTCGTCCTCCTCGTTGTGGCGGCGATTCCACCGATTGTTCCCCCTATTGCTGTTGCTGTCATGACCATTGTGCTTCTGTCTCCTGAGCAACACTTAGGAGCAGAACCGGCAGTAATGATTCTGGCCATGATAGTTAGGCTTTCGAGCAGAACAACGCCGCTCACTGGTTCAACCCCGATGTCTCCAAGTAGGCTACCCTGAACAGTGGCACAAGATCAATCCCAAAATTCACCACTTTCGACTTCCATCCAGGCCGCAGCGACCGCGCCCCGACTTTGATGAAAGCCGCTTTGAGGCGACCGGTGTTCCACTAATGCATAGTTGCTCGCGCAGCAAAAGTAACACGTAGGCAGTATGTCTTTGATGGAGGCACGGCAATCATCTAAGACCCCCGTCGATGGACGACACTTCCTTCGAGCAACTCTTTGGGTTGACAGCGGCCTGACAACACGCCCCAAGTCCTGCGGAACATGGCGGATTCTTGAGCCCTTGAAATTGAGCTGACATCAGGCAGATCGATCAGACCTCTTCTCTCGAGCTGAGCTTTGATCGTGTCGGCGCCATACTGGCAAGGCTCTTCGCTCCGGCGTAGACATTAGTGCAGCACAGCGTGCAAAAACCGTGAGCAGCTGCTGCCCATTCACGGCATGTCGGTTTATCTTTATGGAATTGCAGCATATTGCAGCTGGAGGCAAGCACTGGCTGCAGCTTAGGAGGCTTAGACCAGCAAATGTGTTCGATAGTACAGATTATGGAAGGCGAGTAGAATATGCAGAGCATTGCAGAACCTTTATCTTGCTATTATTGCCGATGACACGTACTGTGGGTGCTGCTTCGAAATATGCAGCAATTGTCAATAAGGTCGCCAAACCCAATGCACATGACCCAAGTCCTGCTGCCTGACGTTTCGAAAAGAGCTCAACAAGCACTCGCAGCCGGCTTTCGACGGCCACCACCAGCGTTGCTGTGTGCAATGTTACTTTGTGCAGAGCATAGGTGAGACTTCGCTCGTGTCTTGTTGGCTGTACATGTGTTTGCATGTTCAGGTTTTGGAGGGTGCCTTCGGGGCCATGTTACTGCATGCTGGCTGTACAGATGGAAGGTAGGACCAGGTAGGATCGGTTTTTGTGCCGATCGAAACGTACTTCAACACCTTGCATAAATCCTTATGACATGTATTCAGAAACCACTTGAAAACGTCAGAGCCCTCCAAATGCACTAATCCCACGCAACCCTCCCGATCCAAGCTGGGACAAGCTGAAGCTTCAGCTTGAGCAGGAGTCGTTTTGCTGATTCACACACCCGACAAGCCTGGTTAGAGATTCAGAAAATTTCGGAAGAATTCAAGCAGTCTTGAGTGTGAGATCTTTCGGGAATGAAGCATGCAGATACCTTGGCAAGCTATGCACCAGCATCCGCAAAGTCAAAAAAACACCCCCACTCACTATTCATATACTCTCCCAAATCTCAACCTGCATAACAGCTATTATCCTAAACCCAAGTGCCTCATCACTGGGTTCTTTGAACCCTNCCCCACCCCGTGCACACTGGCCGTTCGGAGCAAACTTGCTCATCTCCAGTGGGCCACAAAGATCAGCCCCGGGCACCTCGCTGTGACAAGCCTTATCAAAGCTTTGCCCGAAAGGAGCCACAATAGCTCGTGCAACGAAAGGGAGGAGAGTTCGAGCCCCGCGAGGTACCGCGAAGTGCGGATTCGGCTCCTGCACGCACTGATGCAGAGCGACTTCAACGGCAGGTACCGTGGTTGCGTGTTCACCAGCGTAGGCGACTGCACATTGTATCATAGATATGGATCAGGACCTCGACATCCCTACAAGTAGCTATGCAAGAAGGACAAGGCCTGTGTTGACATGTCCTTCCGGACGAGGCAGTACGACGCGGTTTTTTGCGAGAAGGCTCGCAACATGGATAAGTAAGTCACACAATCTGAGACAGAAAGCATGTGAAACTCTTAGCCCAGGCCCTGGCAATGATTGCAGATCAGTCCGGCTCTGAGTCTTCGACATATCCTGCAATCGTGCCAGATGAGATGCAAGACATTTGTGCTGTGAAGCCAGTGTGACATAAAGGCCGTTGTAGCAGCAGTTCCAGAAGTATTCGTGGCTTCCTAGGCGAAGACTCTGCTACCAGATGCGGGTTCTTTGCAGGAACACCTGTCACACGGCGGAACGGGGCTCCAGCACTGGGGATTCTCACGAAACACGACTGGTGCATCAAACACGTAAGGGGTTGCGAAAAGCCCCTAGGTCCCCTAGCATTCCCGCCCATGAATCCGAAGACCTGTCCAGAGGACGGTGCAAGCTGCGGCCGGCGGCAACGTGGGCAGAAACTCTGCCCAGCTCTCAATGACTTGAGATGTCGATTACATGCACCTTCTAGTGACATGCGCGTGCCCGTTTCTGCATGTTGGTGTTGCACTCGCGGGTCTTCATACTGCTGCGAAACGCAGCGGGGAGGGGCAGTTCATGCACTGAAACCTACCTCAGCCTAGCTTGGATCACTGCTTACGGCTGGGTGGGGAGGGCTGAGAAGCAATCCGCAGGTGGTCTGAGATGCCATAGAGAGTGTATAGGATCCTCCATCAATCTGGCGCACCAGTCGCACCAGTGTCTCCGTGCCTGGCTTCAATTTTTTAGCTGTCAGTGAGTTGGGCTGCAAGGCTCTGCGTCAGCAGCTCACCCTACTCAATCAGAGGCTGGTTCCGGCATTGTCTGAATTCCTGAAGTTGAGTGCTGTTTACAGCGTTGCTGACTATGTAGTTTGACTCGCTCCCTGGGCTTGGCTTAGGGGACTCCACTCCAGCTCAGGTCTTGGGAATCCAAAGGCTCCTGCAAGATTAAATCCGAGGGACGAAGCCGACAGAGTCAGACGGTATTGCTGAACCGCAAAAACCTCACA